>RJWM01002336.1:0-58288 GCA_004363535.1 Dasyprocta punctata | reverse complement strand
TGCTAAGTAAATATTTTTATATGTTTCATTTTATAATGACTTGATTTAGTTCAAAATACAGTTATTCTGGAATTGGCCTTTTGTCTTTCAGATTTCCACCCTACCTCAGGACCTGTGATGCTTTGGTGTGGTTATTACAGATTCCTTACATGAAAAAATAGAAAAGTTTTGCTTCAAGTTTGAAATCTTGGGAAATGCAAATCTTGAGATGAATCTTGAATTATTTTAGTATATATGAAAATCATTTAATTTGAGTACTTGAGTGCTACACAATCATAGACCTTGAATCCTTGAAAGAACCTGACCTGTAATTTGGCCACAAATCCCATTCTCCACACTGAGATCTGGGGCATTATTACCTGGTCTGCTCACAGTTGTTTCCACAGGGACCTCCTCTCCCGACAGCCCCTCGGGGACTCCGTGCTTAGCACAGAGCCTCAGAGTTTCTCCGATTGCATTTAACCTCAGACTGCTGCTGACACCACAAACATCTAATATAACAACTGCTGTTCTGGAAAGCTCATCATGTCCTGCACAGGATGATTCCCTCATTCTTTTAAGCCTTTGCAAACTGTGCCTTCTGACCACCCTGCCCGAATCCCACGATGTCCGCAAGACCCCGCCCCAGTACCACAGTAACCCCCTAGTGACCGCTAACGCAGGGTGGCGGTGACCCTAGTTCCATGACCCAGAAAGGTCCATTTTTCTCACATCATGCTGCGACTGATTTATGATAAAGTATACTTTTGTTTCCGATTTTTTAAATTCTCTCTGTAAGAGGACTTTCACGCCTGTTTTCTCATAATGTACACAACCTTTCTGTGGGAGGCGCTTGCTCCCTTGATCTGTTGGTACCGAGCCTGCCCGTGTGACTTGTGTGGGTTAATAGCATTGGAGGGGAGGATAATCACAAGGAAGCTTCAATAGCCAACTTTTTGTTTTGTTTTCCTCGGCTACAAAAATAGCATATTTAAACAGAGGTTGCTTCTTTAGTCTCAGCCAGGTTTCAACTCCACAAGTAGAATGTAAACATCGTGTACCCCAAATATGTACAAAAACAGAGAAGGGGATGAAGGGCTGGGTGGAGGGAATGGGAGGGAAGCAAAATGTGCTGGAAAACGGAATTAAGATGTGTATGACACAAATGCACTGATAAGCTAAAATAAAAAAAGATACACAAGGCAGAGCTATGCCAATGCATAGCCACCAGTCCATAGTCAGTGTGAAAAATAGACTGCTATCCTGAATTTGTAACTGCAGAATTATCTAGAAGGACCAATAAACAGTTGTTCACATATTTTCCCTTAGTACCGTTAAAGTAACTATGGTGAGAGTAGGTCTTGTATCTAATTGATTTTTTAATTCTGAACATCTTGATCAATTTCAGATACAGAGTGAGTGGTCAGTGTCTTATGAATAAGTGGATGGAGTTTCATTGCAAGATGCTGACTCCATACAGTCTTAAGGATTCCTGGTCACCAAAGATTTAAAGTCTGAATCAAGTGCAGTGATACAGGAATACAAAGGAAAAGGATTTATACAGTGGAGTAAGAATGTTACACAAACGCATAGAGGGACAGTAAAATTACTCACACCATGTTCTGATCATTTGCAAGTTGGAAAGAAATCAAGTGTGAGTTTTTGTTGAGGGCCAAAGAACAAGGGGAGTAGAACTTCGACTTCAAGGTTGAGATAAGTTGGGTCCGGTAGACATCATTAATCTCTCTCTGCTCAATCTGTGGTGGATTTATGGGGGTCTGGACTTCTGGGAGTCATCTGTGGGCAAAGGGACGCACACTGCATTAACAAGAGAAAGGGGCTTCTTGCGGTTTTCATGTACAAATCGAGATGCTTTTGTATCATCTCAGAATTCAGCAGAAATGTGAAACAAATGAGGGAAAACAAGACCCTGGAATATATTTTCAAGCTTTTCTAGGAATACTTCCCTGCTCATTGTCAATGTTTCAGATTCAGTGTCTAACAGAAATGTATTGCCAAATATGAATTTAATAACAAAATATCCTAAATCAGACATAAATTTTCCTAATAAGAAATATGCACACTTGGCCCGGACATGGTGGGGCATGCCTGCAGTCGCAGCACTCAAGAGACTGAGGCAGAAGGATCACTGAGTTTAAGGCCCGCCTGGACCACATAGCGAGACCTCATCTCAAAAGAAACAGATAAACAAAGTATACACATTTATTTTCCTCAAAAAAAATTTGGTAACAGTTTATTCTACCTGTATTTTACCTTTTAGTTCATGTTATTTTTTAATTGGGGCTGTGTTTGCTTACAGGTAAATGTACACATTAAGTAAATGTGCTAACATGTATTTCAATCACTTTTTTCAATGACTGATCTGAAATTTAATCACTAAAATGTTTACAATAATTTGTGTATGAATGGATAACCATTATTTGTCACTAAAATTAAGTGGGCTTGAAGTTCAGATGAGTTGCTCATGGGAAGCCACGGTGAGACTTCTCGCGAGACCGACGTGATGGAAACCGGAGCCCAGGGTCTGTGCGTTGTGGAGCCGAACGTCATCTCATACCTGAGCTCGGTTCTCTCTCATCTGGAGTTCTGCTAAATCAGAATCCTGGCAGTCTGCATGAAATGCATTGATTCTTACTTAAGGGACTATTGTGTGACTTACCAAACTCATAAGAAAAATCATTAGGGAGTGATATAATGTGCTCTCAGGGTCCACTGGTGAAAGTTCCAAGGGTAGGAAGTCAGATCTCGAGCTTAGCCAACAGTATTACATCATGCACCATTTCAACAGGCATTGTGCGATAATTTCTGGACTCGGATGACCATCTATTCATCATATTTAAAGAGATATTTATCATGTTGCTGGGCAAGATGAGCTAGTTACATATAGAATTTTACTTGAAAGACTCTCAAATTCTAACTTCTTTTATCTATTTGAAAATATGTACTCTCACTGTTCAACCACACACCATTGTGATTATATTATTAGTATGCAATAATACTGTTTTTAGTATTTACCTGCATTTTCAGAAATCTGATTTATCTGTAGTAGACAGCATGGTTCACCTGTGATTTATTTAATTAGCTATCATTTGATAAAAATATTGTATGCATAGTTTTCCATAATTGTAAACACTCCTTTTATGGATTCATGTTAGATTTTGAAACAAAAAAGACATTGCAATATGCAAAAAGTTTAACTTCTAGTATGAGAGTGATGAGTCCATTTAGTATGTGAATATATTAAAAAATCATTTGGAGATTTGTTGTTAGTATATGTTCCCAAATTAATTATCAGGACAACTATGCAAGCCAACAATTTTTATATAACAGTCAATATCTTTAACTTGTTACAGATTTATTAAGCATGAAAAACAGAACATAAGTAAAATGCAGTAGCATATTGTTCTATGAACTAAAAAATATAATTAACAAAACATTGATTCTGTATCACTAGTGAATCATTCTTATGGCCCATTTTCATACTAGATATTTCTGCTCATTTTCCTCTAAAAAAAATCGGAAAAAAGTCTATCAAACTTTTCTCATTAGTGAATTTTCCAAATTCATTTCTGTTTATACAAACTTGTAATTAAACAATAAAAAGGTCACAGTTGGTCTTTACATGCCATGATTGACCAAAGTAATGCAAAATGACCAAAACCACTTCAAATATTAAATCCTGACTCTGTGATATTATCACCTGATCATAAAATAAACACTAGTGAAATCATCATGTGGATTAAACACTATCATTTAATGTAAAGGCAAGCTGGAATGTCATTAAATTTAATATGGAAAATTCATATTTGAAACTTCATTTCATTTTGGTTTATATGTATGCATGTGGGTGCAAATATACATGAATGAAATTATTAAAAATAACTTGCAAAAAGGGAAGGGGATCCAGGATGCGTGGAGGGGGTGGAAGCGGAATGATGTGTGTGGCCCTGCACCAACGCCCCGCCGTGAGGAGGCAGGACCTCGCATGCTGCACACACACACTAACAAACTAAAGTCACGCAGCTACTTTGACCTAGTAAAATGCTTAGTTATTTGAAGCAAAAAGGTAACTAAAATGAGAATTTATTTTAATTAGTGAACATTTTCTGCTAATTTACAACAGTCCAGAAATTGTTCCTTTTTTCTTCTATAATCCAATATGGTTTATATTATACTCTGCACATTACAATTGAGCAGAACTAAACCAAAACCCTCCACACACAGAAAGAACACTCCCAGACACACGCCCAGGGAGCGAGCCCTTTCCCTGGGTCACACGTGGGAACTGTGAGATAACTTAAGGTGCAAACTTTATGCCAACCTGTTTAGTAGCATCTTCCCAAAACAAAATAAAAAAACTAACACAATGGATAAAACCAACAGTATAATTTGCACTCCGTGAATAATGTAGCTGATGATAATTCTTCTCAACACATGCTGCATCAGCTACCCATCATCAGCATAGACAAAAGGGATTGACAAGGTAGATCCACTTAGGAACTTAGGAGCTGAACCGTGGGGGCGAGGCACAGGAGATAGGCAGTGGCTTGTGCAACTCAAGTGCTATGGCTTGGAGGTTGAATGTTCCCCAAAGCCAGGGAGCAGGACTGGTCTCTGGTGGTAATATTGGGGGTGGCAAGAGCTTGAGGAGTGGTCCTAATGGAAAGTCACTAAGCTGTTGGAGCTGTGCCTTAAAGGACAACCATGAGACCTCTTCCACTTTCCTCTTCTGATTCTCTGACGTGAGCTGAGCATCCATGTGCTTGGAGTCTCGCATCTCACCAAGGTGTGCTCTGGATGCTGGGCAAGACATCTTAATATTTGCCCTGCTAGGTTCTCATCTTGCTTTGGACTCATCCTTTCTTTCACCTCCCATATTCCGATTTCTCTCTTCTGGACTGGGAATGCTAACCCCATACCTTTTCCACCAATGTGTCAGAAGCCTAGAACTTTCCCTTTGACTTCTGCAAAGGCCCACAGCTGAGTTTGCCTTATCTTTTGGAGGAGATTTTGGAATTGGACTTTGAGAAACTTTGGGGATCTGAGCGTCAGAATGAACATGTTCTCCATTATGAATGAACATGAACCTTTGGAGGCCAGGACAGAAATCGCCAGTAAGGGCACCAACTGTACCCAGGGGCCCCTGTGTTCTAAAGCGGTATTACGAGGAGGGGTGGAACTCCTAAGAGGTGGGCATTGTGGGTGGGGTGTCTTCAGAGGTCAGGACCATGTCTCCAAGGGGTCTGGGGACCCTGGTCCCTTCCTGTTCTCTCTTGTTTCTCAGCCGGGATGTGAGCACTTACACTCTTCCACATGCTCTGGTCATGATGTGCTGCCTCTGCCACCCCGAAAACAATGGAACCTCCAAAACGGTGACAGGAGCCTCCAAACCTATGAACCCTCACAGACCCATTCTGCTCACCAGTGAATCACCTCTGGTGCTTTGGTACAGTCACAGAAAACTGACATATGCAAAATGATAATGGAGCAAATAGACTGTGCCACCACGTGATAGGGAGCAGTGTGTTTCGGTGAAAAGCATTTGTGCCTCCCACCAAAATACCATCCCTGCCACACTTAGTGTCTCCATGCCATACGACAACGCACTGCCTAGGAACATGGCTCTGAAAGCAGTGAGGCCCGAGGTTCGCCTGGGGCCTGCTCTTCGCAGTTGTGCCAACCTGAGTGGTTAACAAGGACTTTGCAGCTTCCTTTCCCGGCAATGATTAAGGGATCCACACAGCCAGGACTCCAGAGCTCAAAGCAGGGATGGGGTCTCAGGGGCGCAGCACCTGGGCCTAGCAGCACTGTCTTCTTACACGGGAGGGACTGCTGATGACTTGTGACGTCCTCCTGTCGCCTGAAGCTGACTCTCCGTAGCTCGCTGTGTTTTCGGTTCTGGCAGTGGTGGTTTTATGACGAGGCCTCGACTTACATGAACTGATAGGACTTTTTAAAGAGAGGGAGCTGAAGTGAGCAGAATAAATGACAAGTGAGCAGCCCCCTCCCACACACAGCTGCACGAGCGGAGCTTCCTCGAGCGCGCTTCTCACAGGCCAACAGGCCGTATGGAAAATGTGCTTTCCCCATAAGCTATATAGAGGCAGAAATTCACAATCTCAGCACCAAGAGCAATCTAAATCTGGGCTGGTGATAGGTGCGTGGTCTTTCTCATCTTTCTTATTTATTGTAAATGATGCAAACTTAGTCACACAAGTGTGGATATGACAATTAATTATACAAAGAAACTATCATATTAGCTTCATATTTTAAGACTGACAATAGGGACAAACAGGATCACAGACAACCTTCCAATAACTTCTAGTAAACCCATTAGAGGTGGAGATGGCCATAGTCCAAACTCATCACACTGGAGGTCTCGCAGATGGGGAGATGCAGGTCGCGCACTCGAGGCCTTTGATGGGGTTCAGCAGTTGACTCGGAATCTCAGGTAAGCCACCTGCACACTGATCGTATCACGAAAATAAAGGCCATTTATGATTATGGGATGGGTGCTCTTTATTATCATATATCAGGTGTCACCTGCATTTCATGTCTCTGGCAATGCAACAGAATCCATCTGTCATCTAACCACGAAACTTAGTCAATTTTCTCTGCTCTTTGGAAACAAGCTGTTATATTGTGTGGGAGCCATGAGGAGCCAGCCCGTTTTCTGAGACTGCCTGTGAAATAAACAGGACAACAGTTAGAGGGAACGAGCTGATGTTTTCTGCCTGTTTCACTGCAGTTTTAATGCGCCGAAGTGCAGAGGTTCAGGTCTGCAGGGAGGCCGTGGGCTGCACCCCGCGTGGCGTCTGGACGGTCAGGAGAGGAGAGAGTCTGTGTGGAGAGCTGTGCTAGGAAAGCGCTTGCACTCCGACAAGGCCCAGAAGCACTCTTGGTGCAGGCCTTCAAGGCCGGGCTGCAAGCCAGACAGACACTGCATTGTGAGGTTTTTGGGCACTTAATTTCCCACGAACGGCGCGTAAAGGCTAGAGGTACAAAAGTCAAACTTACCCTGTGTGCAGTGCAAATTTTATTTCCCCTTCCGGTTCCCTCCACCCAGAAATGTGCAGAACACGACCCTGCCCGGTCATCAAGCTTCCTTTCGCAGCCTCCTCTCTGTCTGCAAAGGAAACTGGCCAAGGGGCGGAGCTTAGGAAACGCAGAGGTTCTGCAAATGTTCCACAAATGGCCAATTTCAGGGGGAAAATCGTTCGCAAACTAGGGATTATTCTGTAGACAGAAAGAAAAATCTGTTTATACAAGAAATGTGTACTGTGGTCTCTGGAAAAAAAAGGCGAAAACAATAAAAGAACCACTGGGATCGTTTGGAATGATTTTTCTATCACTTTAGGTTTCGTGTGCACCGAAGTGAGGACTTCCGGTTAGATGAGGACAGGGCGTGCCTGCTTTGAGAAGTGCGGATGATCAAGAGCCCCGCCCGTTCACAGGACGCGATGATGGACCCGGCTCCGGTGCAGAAAGAGCTCAAGCAGCATTCGTCCTGGGGTGCACTTTTAGGAGGCTCCTGTGCCTAAATGCAAGCTACGATTTTTATGGGCAAGAAGAAAACTCTATAGATTAACATCTGAGGCTCCTTCCCATTACCAGGTGAGATGCAGAATGTATTATTAAGCAAGTCTGGGATCGAGTGGGTAAAAGAACACATTTTCGCTAAAAGCAGACTCAGATTGTGCCGCGCCTGGCTGGTGTGGCCGTGCGGCCTCCGCGGCGGGCCTGACTGTGGGGAGCATCGCGTGGTTCCCCGCCTCAGTCTCCAGACCGCGCTGTGGTCACCATGACCTTTGGAAGGGTGCGGCTGACCCAGGGCGGCCTGAAACCAAAAAGGCACCTGAGGTTGTGAGATCAAAATCACCGGGCGCACCCAGGTTCCCTAAAACCTACACAAGCAAAAGTAAATCCCAAGAAACGGAATCAGGGGACGCTTGCGGCAGAAGGTCCCGGTAAAAGATCCAGGCTGAGAAAACGAAGGTGCCCGAGAAAGGGAAAAATTAGGAAAATCCGTTATGGAGATATAATTTCAGATACTAATAACCAGTCACTGATGCGGACCACGGCCAGCGTTTCCACTGCTGGCAAGTTTTGTCTCCTCGTGATGGATTTTATTTGGGGTAATATTAAACATCGTGTCATCCTGTCTGCCCTCCTTCATCTCCCCAAACCTCTCTATGTCCTTTAGAGATGGACGTGGCTTCGAGGGGCACATGGGCGCTCTTCGCCTGCCCATAGACTCCGACGAGAAGGGCAATGCTGCCTAATTCTCTTCAGAACTGGGGCAGCTCCGGGAGGATGCCTGCCCAGCACGGGGAAGGCCTGGGTTTGATGCTTAGCACTGCCAAAGCAGCATACACACACACGCACACACGCATTAGCACATGCAAAACGTCCAGATTTTTCATACATGAATTTGCAAAGTCAGGATTGGCAAAGGTTTTGCAATGTTATACATCCAGCCGTGAATCTACAATATCCCTGCATAGCATATATGACTTCTTGCTCAAACCTCCAGCCTAGACAGGAAAAGCAACAGGTAAATTGTTGCCACCAGTGACAGTGAAACCAGTAGTATCTCTCTGCCAACCCCAGGTGCCCCAGACCAGCAGGGGCCCTCTCCCCCAGGCTGGTTCCTAGAGGCCCCGGGCCCTGGTCTCTGAGCATTGCAGTTCTGAGGAGCCTTCGCTTCTTCTAGGTTTCTACCACCGCCGCCTTGAACTCTGGTCCCCACTGCCAAGATGCTGCTCCTGTGTGCTAGCCAGGAAACTGGTGTGTTCCTTGAGAACCTTCCTGACCTTCCAGATTGGCGGCAACATTTTTCCCATGCTGTGGGGAATAGGGAAACCTTTCACAGCGGTCACCTGGAACAGGGCTGTTTCTTGCATCAACGTTGGACCTCTCCCTGGTTTGGCTGAAGCTAGTCTTCTGCAAGCTTCTAGACCTCCAGCTCCGTTTGGTTCCCTTGCCCCCTCTCCCTTCATCAGCAGCACCGGGTTTGACTACAGATGGAGAGAGAGGGAAGGGGAGGGGAGAGGAAGAGGGAAGAGGAGGGAGAAGGACAGAGGAACTCTTAAGATTTAGAATAAAGCAATTGCTTTGCTTGGGTGGACAAACGGCATTAACCTTCAAAGCTGAGTGCTACTTTCAGCTGCAAATAATTTGTTTTCTAAAGAGAAAAAGATGCTGCTTTATTGGAGTCTATTTTCCCTCTCTTCTTTTGGAAGGTTGTGAAATAGGAATCAAAATACATATTATAATGAATGCTGTCTTAGTAAGGGTGCCATGTTTATTAATTGGTTATGGTACTTCCGGGTTAGTACTACAAGCAAAGCGAAAGCTTTAAAAAGTATTAACATATTTATGCATACTATAAAATGCTGTATTTGTCACTTTACACAGTAAAATATTATAGAAGCCAAAAAAATGCTATTCATTAATGCAGTCATCATGATTAAACGTCTATGTCGTTTCAGCTCAGTAATTTTGCTTTTAGAAATTTATGCTACAGGCAACTCATATAGGTGACATAGATAACACGTGAAAGAATGCTCACTGCAATATAGTCTACAGGAAAATGTCACATTGTGCAGCCTAATGAGGAATAAAAGGTAGATCTATAGATGCAGTGCTTTCACAGAAAGAAGTTTAATGAATATTATTCATAGAAAGCAAACTCCAAAACATTTATTATGTCATGATTCCACTGTGCATGAAAAGTATATACATTTGCATATGTGTAGGATATATCTAAATCTATATCTAAGGTGCTTTTTAACTTTCTTATGAATGGTGCTGGACAAGTGAGAAAAGCCATCTTTACTTTTATTTCTACGCTGCTTAAATATTTGATAATAGGGTAACCCGTGCAAGCCATGTGGGGCACCGGGAGAGAGAAGCCAGATAGCGCCTCCTGCGAACCTACCGGTGTGCGGGCTGAGAATCACCAACTCCCCCCACCTACCCGCACACACAGTAAGCAACTGGCTGGTTCGGAGGACAGGCTGAGTTGATAACAACCGCGTTACAAAAAGCAACTGAATGCTTGTATTGTTTGGTTGGCTTTGAAAGCCTGGGGCTGGTGGTCTGAGCATCTATGGGGAGGATAACAGTATGCAATACAGCAAATATGGGGGATTTTCTTCTGTCTTGTTTTAGAAGTCCAATATTGTTCTCACTGTTTTGTTTCATTCCAATTTATTGTTTTCCTTTATTCAATGTTCTGCTTTCATTGGTTTTATTCTGTTTTGTTTGGTTTAATTTTGCTGTGTCTGGTGGAATAGACAACTATTGTGAAGATAACAAGATATACTATGGCAGCCATTGTCAACTTTCTATTGTCCTGCCTCGAAGTTCTGCACCAGTTTCACTGCTTTGTTTCGATTGGCTTTATTCTGTCTTGTTTTGTTGGGTATTATTATGCTTAAAATTAAAAAAAACCTTTGATCATAGACATGTACAATCTCATAGTTCACATTAATTAAATTAAACATAATAACAATAATTTTCTTTTGGTTGCACTGCATTGTTACATTAGGAGGGCAGCCTTTGCATCCCGTGGTGCTGGGGTGACTTCCTTTGTTCTCCTGTGGTAAGGTCGCATGACAGGCACAGTGGCTGTGGCTTCCAAGCCTTTTGATTTGGAGGCTCTCTGACCCTCTCTACTGTTGCTCTCACCTCTAAAGGTCACTTGTTCCCTTACCTCATTGTCATTTTCCTCCCAGCTAAACCTTTTCTTTCTTTTATTTTTAATTTCGAAGAGAATAAAACCAAGCGAAATAAAACAGAATAGAGTCAATCAGAACAAAACAATGAGCATGGTACACAACTTCAAAAGAAGATAAAAGGAAATCAATAATGGTTACCATAATGCCTCTTGTTATCTTCAAAATAGCTGCCCATACCATCAGGGGTAACAAAATCAAACAAAATAGTACAAAATAAAACCAATAAAAACAAAACAGTGGAAGCAATACAGGACTTTGAAACAATAGTAAAGCAACAGTGGTTACCATAATACCTCTTGTTATCTTCTAAGTAGTTGCTATATCATCAGACATAATAAAATCAAACAAATCAAGATAGACTAAAATCACTCAAACAATGATAGCAATACAGGGCTTCAAAACAAGGTAATAGGAAATCAATAATGGCTACAATAATCTATTGTGTTATCTTCGAAATAGCTGACCATGCCATCAAATATAATAAAATTAGACAAACTGAAACAGAATAAAGCCAAACTAAATAGAACAATGAAAACAATATGGGACTCAAATCATGATAGTAGATTAACAATGGCCACTGCCTTTCCTTTTTAGACATTTCCTCCCCTTTCACTTTCACAGTATGTATGGTGTATTTTGAATCCCAGTAACTCCTTTAGTTTTTTATACTAGGGAGACAACATGGTGTTCATCCATGTGACTCTGAATCATTTCATCCATGAGCATGATCTCAAGTTGTATCCATTTACCTACAGAAGCCTTGAGATTATCTTTCTTTATAGCTGAGTAGCTTTCCATTGTATAAAAATACCATATCTTTCTTGTCCACTCTGAAGCTAATGGACAAGCTACCCCCACTTCTTTCTGGTTCCCTGTTACATAGATCATTGTTGTCTCTACTTTGACTTTCAGTCTATGAACCCCCTTTCAAGTTAAATGTTTTTCTTGTATAAAGCATATTGATGGATCCTGTCTCCTGATCCACTCTGCCTGTGTTTCTTTTTATTGGTGAATTGAGACCAACTGTGCTAATGGTTAAGGCCAACATGCACTGCCTCGTCTCTGTCATGCTATTTTCCTGCCATTGGTTGCCTACTTTTCCTCTCTTTCAGTTGTCTGCCCCACTCAGTGATATCTCTCTGCCACTGTTTCTGGAGCTGTGGTCTTTTTTATCTCTCCCTAGAATGTCCTTCAGTATTCTTTGTAGGGTTGGTTTGATGGTCATAAATTCCTTCAGTTTTTCTTTGTCACAGAAGTATCTTGTTTCTCCGTTAATTTTGAAAGACAGTTTTACAGGGTACATCAATCTGGGTTGGAAGTTGTTTTCTTTCAGGACTTGAAATACTTTACTCTAAGCTCTTCTTGACTGGATGGCTTGTGTTGAGTAGTCTATCGTGACTCTGATGGGTTTTCCTTTATAGGTGATCTGTTTCTTTTCTCTAACAGCTTTTAACATTCTGTTCTTGTGCCGAATTTCTGGGATCTTGATTATTATATATCTGAGTGTAGATTTATTTTGGTTATGGCTAGCTGGAATTCTATATGCTTCACTTATCTGAATGTCACTTCCTTTTCCCATGCTTGAGAAGTTTTCTGATATTATTTCTGTAAACAGACTTTTAATTTACTTTGTATTGACCCCTGCTTTTTCATTCACACCTATTATTCTTAAGTTACGTTTCTTTGGGTTGTCTTGCAGCTGTGGAATTGTTACTTCCAGATTCCTTGTTATTTTTAAGAGATCTTTCCTTTCATGATCACAAGCTGCAAATCTATCTTCAAGGTTTGAAAGTCTATCTTCAGTTTCTTTCAAGTAGTTTTGCCAGCTTTCAATGGGGTTTTTAATTTCTTGGATATCTCTTTGAATCTGTTACATGTATTCTAAATCTTTTTTGCATTGTTCATTCAAGGTTTCCGTAATTTTCCTATGCTCTTCCATTTTTTTATCTATGTCTTCCTTAGAGATGCTTAGCAATCCTTTTATTATGTTTTTCATTTCTTCTTTTACCTGAGTTAGTATTTCTGTTCTAATTTTTTTTATAGCCTAATGAAGCTGTTTCTTTAGTTCAGTTGCCATTGCTTCAGAAACTTCAGGTGTGCAACTCCTGATCTCTTCCATGTTTGCAACTCCTGGACTTGCTCTGCTTGGATTGGAGACCAGAGACTGCCTTTTGCTTCTTTGTCTTGACATGTTCCTAGGTTCTTCTGGACAAGTGGGTCCTGGGGACCCAGGCACTTCTCACATTGGTTACAATTTCTCTGGAGCAAGACTGGTTCTTCTAGCCAGTGCTGGCTACAGGTATCTGATGGTGGTCATTGGTTGCACTGGTGCAAGGCTGTCTCCTGCTTTTCCCAGCCTGGGTTGGTTCCTTGATGGCTGGTAGAGTGCACACAGGGGCAGGGCTGGCCACTGCCTGCAGACCTGGGCTGGTCACTGGCAGGGATCCTCCACTACCGGCCCTGGAGTGTGTGTGGGGGTGGGGCCAGCCATCACCTCTAGACTGAGATGGCTACCTACAGGGAACCTCTGCAATGGCTGCTAACATAGGCATGGGGCAGGGCTGGCTGCCACCTGTGAACCTGGGCTGATCACCAGCAAGGATCCTGCATTACCATCCCTGGAGTGTGTGTGGGGGTAGGGCCAGTCACTGCCTCCAGACAGCGCTGGCTACCCGCAGGGAACTTCCGCAATGATCGTTAGAATTCACACAGAGGTGGGGCTCAGTTCAAACAATCTTCATGGGTCTGTGCACAGCTATGAGCTGCTGGAGAAAGCTGGGCTTATCTGGCCTGACTCCAGAATGGTTCCCGGTCAATCGCTCTCTCCCACAGAAGGAAGAGTCCTCTGCACTCACCACCAGCCAGTGCAGTCTTCCTGATCCACTTCTCCCTTCCAGTGCTACTCCCCTCCAATGCCGCCTCTCTCTGCAGAGGCCTCCAGTGTTGCCAGCCACCACGTCACCTTGAATGTGTGTCCCCAGGTTCCAACAGATCCTCTTGCACAGTGGGCCTGGCTCCAGGTGAAGATGCCATCAGCTACCGCCTTCTTCTTCATTTAAGATTTTCTTTTCACTCTTTCTGTGGGCTTCAATTCTCACTTTAGATTCTTCCTGGGACCAGAGACCCACTTCCTTCCTTCTCATCTTCTCCACAATGCTATATTCCAGCATCTGGACTGTGTCTCTCAGTGAGGCTGTTTACTCTGCTGCTTACTGTTCTGTCATCTTCCTAGAAGCCCCTCCCAGCTAAACCTTTTTAAGAATAAAAGAAATTAGTGAATAAACTTAGCAAAAGATACTCATGTGGGAAAATAGATAGAATGTAAAACCAGACTGGATTTGGGCCCCCCCCCCCAGTTCCCAGGATCCACCTTGATGAAAACCGAGAGGGACAGGCTTGTCCTGGGGTCCCCATCCTGAAAGTAGGTCCCTTGCTAGCCTCACCTGGAGACCTAGCCTTCCCATCTCGCTGCTCAGTGCCGGGCTGGACTCCCACTGTGTCCGCTCCCTTACCTGGATTCCTCTCTGGTGCTCACAGGTCCCAGGCTAACCCTCCAGCCAGTCCCGCCCCCAGCCTTGGTCCCACCCCAGACCTCTCAGTCCTGGCTCCCAGGCAGAACCTCTGCGGCCTTGTCCTCAAGCCTCCCATCACCAACAGCTCCATTTCTCTGTGGAGGGATTTAACACACAGTGCTAGCTCACCTATCGCCAACTGACCTGGAACTGTTCCATTTCACCCATATTTAAAATAAATGTGCACTGGATGCCCACTGTGTGCCAGGCACTGTGGCAGCACTGGTGCTGTCCTGCTCTCAGGGAAAATAGCGTTCTGCAATTATTTATTATATATTCTGAAAGTAGCTAACTAGTGATTATCAACAACTTCCTCCTCTTCCTCCTTTTCCTCCATTTTTCCCCTCTGCTCCTTGGTCTTTTTCCTTCTTTCTCTCCTCCGCCTCCTTCTTTTCCTCCTTTTTCTCCTTCTGCTTTTATTTCTCCTGCTCTTTCTTGCAACAGAATTATCTTTTTTTCAAGTGAAGTCCTGCAAAACTCCAAGAAAGGGTGATGCTCGAGTCAGATTGCAGGTCCGCTCCTTTCCTCCTCAAATCCATGGGCTTTTCCAGAGCACTGTGAGGATCCCTGAGTGAATGCCCCCCCAATCATACACATTTCCTTCCAGACTCAGTTTCCATCCTTGCAAATGCTCTCCTGGGCTGTGGCAGCCACAGCAGACAGGTCTTGCCTTACCTGTCCACCTCCCTCCTCAGAAACTGGGGTCCCCACTACATTTGTGTGCCCCTCCTTGGCTGAATCCTGATGTTTGGCTTCTAGACCTGGGTGGGAAATAAAAGGGCTGGACGGGACCTCCCTGAAGACCGAGAGATGGAGGGGTGGGGAGGGAGCGGACGGGATGAAAGGAGACTGCAGATGTGTCACACGCAGGTGCCCCCACGCCGCGGCCAGGGGATCAGCACACACTGCGAACGGGAACTGATCAATATGGAATTTTAAATTGAAAATGAAAAGTGAAATGCTTTATTGAAACACTCCCACTTTTTAATAACACAAAATAGAAAAATGCACTTTTCTTCAATCAAGAACACAGAGGTCATAGAAATATATAACCAAATGCAACAAAGATCCCAAATTCTGTTTGGGCTGGATGTGTTTTTCTCTTCTTTATGTCTATCTAAGTCACAGTGAAAAATATAAAACATGACAGAAAAACTTGCATTATACTGCTTATGTCTCACTACTCTTCTTCCTTTGAAAAGATCTCTTAAGAGGATCTTTTGCAAAAAGAAACTTGAACAAGAGATGGAAGGAGGAGGGGTGGTAAAAGGAGAGAGGATGTTTCATCCCCTCACCAGGAATGGGATTGTCATGCGACTGTTACATACTGCAAACATGGACTAATAAAATCTAAAACTCTACTAGCATTTATAAAACTCATAAATAAGAATATTCCTCCTTCAGTATAGTACTTGCTCATTTTCTTCTATGTTTTGATCTTTTTGTAAGAAACTGCTGTTACCCTCAGTGTACTCCTGTGCTTAGATTATTCCAGCTTTGCAAACGAAGGAAGAAGTAGTAAAATACCCAGTTTCCAATGAATAGTCCCACCCACTGTGGTATAATGTCAGATGCTCCTGGTAAACAGTGACCATGACGATAGAGATTAGTGAGGGTTACCAAAGGTGGGACACCCAGATGCAAGCAGGTGTCCCATTCTCCAAGTTACAGCAAGACAGTCAAGAAATCTGGGAGAAAATGCCATAACTAACATGAGGGTCACCCTCAGCACTCAATTTTGAATTTATTTGTGAAGTGTGGTAACTTCTAAATATGTCCCTGGAGTTTAGGAGAGGATTCAATCAACGGACAAGCCCGTGAAACATTTCCTTTGCTGTGCTGCTACACAGAACCCGAGTAATGCCAGGCTCTGACCCCTAACCTCGGGTCGCCCATCACCTACTCACAGGGTGAACCCAGGGTGCACTGGGTGACAGTGGTCACAGCAACACAAGACAAAGCACTAAACCGGGCCGAACGATCGTAAGCTCCTCAAGCCTTCACCCCACAGCTCATCAGACGCAGAGCTTGGGCTGGCATCTGATGCACATTTGATGGATACATGATGGGAAGAATGAATTATGACGGAATAATAAATAACGAGGGTTGGAGAATGAATTGTTACTGGAAGGGAACTTTGAAAAAGGAATGAATAAGTAAGCAGGATGACAAGAGAAATGTTTTCCCAGTAAATGACTCACAATTAACGGCATGGATTCACAGGTAGAGTGAAGATCCACATGATTTGAATGCACTAGTGTTTATTTTGTTTCAGTAAAATCTAATGCCATGCCTCAGATTGGCTGCGCGCTGATGATGGAGAGAGAAGTAAAGAAAACCCAGCTGACGCGATCTGTCATTTCAGTTTGTAGTTGTTTCTTAGACAAGAAAGGTTGGTGCAATTATCGGTTGCTGAAATTACGCTGAGGAGGCTTTGGTTTCTTCATCTCTAAACTGCTGTATCAAAAGAAGAAAAAATATCTTCCAGATTCCCAGGGTAGACCAATAAAGTAGCAAATTTTCGTCTATGAAAATTATTTTGACCAAAAATTTAGAGGGAAGCATTATTGCAAGGACAGGAGTTGATGAGTCACAATGAACTAGACATGCGTGACAGTGAAGGGGCCCTCGGAGGCCGCGTCCCCCACAGAGGTGCAGGACTGAGTCCACTCGCTCTGTCTTGTCCTGAGCGCCCCCGCCGCGGCTGACATCAGAGAGCTGATGGCATTATCGCAGTATCGGAAGTGTTAGGGAAAGACGCAGCAAATCAGGGAAATTTACAGACGGGCCGGATACTCCGGCAGCGCAGCAGCACCCTGACTTGTTAACTAAAGCGTCCTCCAGCTGTTCTGCAGCTCTTTCGCCTCACTGCTAAGGACAAGCGTGTTTGCTAGGGTGCATTTGAGGCCCAGCTATGACCAACAACAGTGATTTGTCCTAACTGAAAGGTGGGGTAAAAGTCATGATGTCTCTTTGACAAAAACATTAATTTGTAAAGCAGAAATTATTTAACATTGAAAACTTCTTTCTTCCCCATTTTCTAACTTCTAATGTGGTTCCCTTGATTCTTTTCTATTGTTGTTTTGTTTTGTTCTCAAACATACTCAAAGTCAGGTGTTTCAATAAGAGGTTTCAGTAATTTCAGAGAAGCAATAGATTTCCCTTCACATCTGCATAACTGAAGGTGTATTTCTCTGACATTACTCTTTGGTCCCATCCTCAGTACTCCTAGGGCTTTAAAAATGCATCAGGAAGAGAAATTGATCTGAATCCACGAACTATACTTCCCTGCCAATCTGTAAGTCTTTAGGGCTCATCAGCAAGACAAACTTAGCTTTGCACTAGTAACAAAATTCAGGTCTGCGGTGCACTGTTGATCAGTGTGTGTGACCAGGAGCACTGGTGCTTGGATTTTAGTCTGTGGAAATGAAGGCGCCACCATGACTTGGCATCATGTTTGGGGGGGTCCCCTCTTCTGCCTTGAGAATGTAGCCATGATAACTCTTCTTGATGTCATCTGCCTGGCCCTTGACCAAAAACAAAGGGGTTGTTAAGGGGAGCCGGTGGCTTGTCTCAGAGTCACCCCTCAGATGGCACGGAGCGGTGATCCTCAACAAACACCAATTTCTCCTTCCCAGGGCTTCCAGAATTCATAAAATGCTGAAATCTCTGATGCCATCATTTCAGAAAATGATGGAAACTTAGATTTCTTGTCTTCCTGGCTTCGTTCGTCCCTCAGGTCTGATGGGCCTGGCTTCCTGAGATGAGGGCATTGCTCTTCATTCTGGGTCTCCTTTCAGAACCGATGCCAACTAAACTGGCTGAAGAAAATCACTCAGTCAATAGTCTTTCAGTAGAGAGTAGTTACTACTTCTGTCTGGTGAAAATCATTTGTGTTTTTCACCTTTGAATCACACATTATTTTAGATCTCAGAGGAGAATTTTGCTATCAAATATCCTGCACTTCAACTTGATTATTATTTGCTTCTGTGGGCCTTATATTATCATGTGATTAAATTTAATATATACCCTAAGGGGGGAGCGCATTTCAATTATAAAATCTTTCCTCCAGAAACAATAATGGTTCAATGATTTATTTCAGGAAACTATTATAGCATGGCTTATTCAACTGAAATTTGAATGCAATTGAGTTTAAACATATAGTATAGGTACCCCAAATGCACAAGAAACGAACATTGAATAATTTAGTACTCATACACAAAAATCATATTTACATATATATTCCTTCTTTGCCTATTAGTTCACTTATTACATCTTAAGAAAGGAACTTAAGGCAGAAAGCCATGAAACAGTGTATTATTATCTCTTCAAAAAGTTCATTTTTGGACAAGTATCATTTGGATGGGGATTAACTTAATCAGAGATTTTGAATCTTCTCTACTTTAATTTTAATCTCTCTCTTTTTTTGAAACTCTGAATCTTTAAAGGACCTAAACCTGTAGTCACAAAGCACTGCTTCAAAAAAGGAAGAAAAAAAATAAAAAAGAAAAGAAAACGAAGAAGAAGGGAAAGTTTTTCAAGCAGCCAGCGGCTGTAAGAGAGATAGTGCAGGCAGCAGATTTGTGGCAGAGCAGAGCATGAAACCCATCAGCTGATGAGTGAAAATCCCTGGTTTCTAATTAATCGAGGTACACAGGCCAAGGGATGAAGAGGATCAGGGAAATGAAATCAGGAAAAAGATAGCATCAGTCATTTCTGCTGCCCATTGTCATACTCCAGAATCTGGTGTAATGAATCACTCAGGCATTCCACAGATACATTCAAATGGTGAAGAAAATTCATTGTCCGGTGAAGAGCGCCTGATAGAAATCTTCCTCCCCCACTTTGTCAGAAGCCTCTGATCAGGAAAGGAAACCCAGACAGCACAACAGGTGTGCTTTTTGCAAGCCTGGTGAAATCTGCAAATGAGTCAACTATGGAAGAATGTTTTTGTCCTGTTTTCCCCCAAAAATGTATATGGGGAGGGTTGTGAGAGGGAGCAAGGAGGGGTGAGGCTCAGTGGGGCCAAGGAGGGGACGTCTTCCTGCTGCTGAAAAATGCATGTTCCTGCAAAACTGAGGCAGGACAACAAGGGGCGGCCTCGGGAAAGCCAGTCACAGCGCACGTCGTTGGCAATTTCTTCAAAAGCCGATTAGCTCAGTGAAGAAAGCACTGCACAGCGTGCCTCTGATCAGAAAGGAGAAACCTCAGAAACAAACTCAGGTGACTGCTCTGGGTTCCACAGTTTCTGGGGTTCCTGGGGCTTTCGAGAGAGCTGGTTTCCCTCGAAATCATGAACACATGCCTGAGCCTGAAGGTTTTGTGCAAAGGCTTCCTCCTTCGGGTCTGCATTCCTGCCCAGGTAGAGCAACTTCCGTGGGAGAAACTACTCCTGGGGGCCCCTGGACAGTCTCTGTGTACCATGACTCGGAGGCAGCTCCATGACCCAAGCCCAGGAAGCAGATCCAAGTGCCATTTGGCATTAGGTGACATGTGAAGATAATTGTTTTCAAATAATCAGGTACTGTATTGAGACATGTAAGGATGGTGGATTCATTTTAAATTTAATTACTATAATATAAGGTTTTGCTGTCTATATTATCAATCACCAAGACACTTTGGAGTTGATAGTATTAAAATTGCAACAATAATGAGAATTCTACTTCGTGATGAAAATAGTTTTAATCATGGGTAGATTACAAATCCATTTACAGTTACGGTTAGTGAGAATTCTATTATCTACCTTCTCTTGTAAGAGATGTTAAGACATGTTTGCAGGAAGTATAAAAGATTATAGAATGGTACTGCATCTATAAAGGTCTGAGCATGGGCTTTTGGAAAACCTTGAGAAATCGTCCAGAGTTTTAAGACAGGACAGAAGCTAGGGCTCTGGTGGGGCCGCTGTGGCTCTGGGTGAGCACAGAAGCTGCTGTCTTTCTGGCTCCTGTTTGCTTTATTCTTTTAGTCAAAACAGATCGGGGGGAGCCTTGCACACAACAGGCCCCAGGCCAGGTGCTGAGGACACCTAGCAGAGAACAAGCAGCGTGGTTTCTGCACAAGGGCTCTATAGTAGGTGTGGCATTGGTGCCTGCCCTACATTGGAGGACTTCGATGTTTTAAATGAATTTCATTCCAGTTCACTGGAGAGCAATGAATCATCCTAAATAGACTGGCCCTCAATTCTGGTTGCACATTGAAATCACCTGAGACGATCTCACTCTGTCTGTGTCTCTACCTCCACCTCCACCTCCATCTTTATCTGCATCTCCATCTCCACTTCCATCTGTATCTCCATCTCCATCTGTATCTCCACCTCCATCTGTATCTTCATCTACATCTGTATCTCCATCTCTGTCTCCACCTCCATCTCTATCTCCACTTCCACCTCTATCTCCATCTCTGTCTCTCTCCACCTCTATCTCTGTCTCCATCTCCATCTCCATCTCTACCTCCACCTCCATGTTCATCTAAATCTCCATCTCCATTTCCAATTGTATTTGTACCTGTATCTTTATCTGTATCTGTATCTGTATCTGTATCTGTATCTGTATCTGTATCTCTATCTCTATCTCTATCTCTATCTCTATCTCTATCTGTATCCATAACTGCATCTATCTACATGTTTGTCCAGGCCTTAATCTCAGAGCTTTGATGTAGGGTGGGTCTCAGGCAGAGAGATTTTATGAAATTCCCCAGAGAACTCTGTTTTGTGGCTAGAACTAAAAACACTGAATCAGCTAATGCCAAGGCCTTGGGTTCAACCTGCAGAACTAAAACAAGACAAAAGAAAACAAACTCCAGCGGGCCTTCCTGTGAGAACGAAATCTAACAGAGCCAGTGTTCTGGATATTAAGTAAGAGGATTCCTTCCTTATCTGGTCAGCCTTTGGGAAACGGTTTTCTTATAGGTGACTGACTAAACTAGCTTCACATTACTTTTATGTAAGAACTTTCTCAGGAGCCCAAATGCCCAGTAATTTTGTTTTTGTAATGAAAATGTAACTTCATATAAAACCTCATGATCACCTTTTCTAACTTTGACTTTATCTTCCTTTCCATTACCAGAAATCACCAGGTTTTGTGCTTTACTAGTCCAAGCAAGACTACCATGTTCCTGCTCAGAGACTGCACCTAGACAGAATAACTTGTGTTTTGGAATTTCAAATGGATAGGTTTAATTTGCCAGGGATACATTTAAGAAGCATAAACATTGGGTCTTTTATTTTTAAACATGGGGGAGGGTGATATTTTTTAGTTCTTTGTAAATGCCAGGTATTAGTCCTCTGTCATGAGGAGCTGGCACAATTTTCTCCCATTCTATAGTTTGTCCCTTCTCTCTCCTGGTAATTTCCTTTCCTGTGCAGGAGCCTTTAATGTGATACAATTCCATTTGTTGATGCTGTTTCTTGTGCCTTTGGTGTTTCATTTCAAAAAGGCTTTCTTGTGCCTATGTCTTCAAGAATTTCATCTACTTTATCTTCCAGCAGATTCAGTGTTTCCACCTCAGGTGAATGTAAACGTTATGTACTGTAAACCTGTACTAGTAAAAAAAAAAAAAAAAGAAAAAAAAGGAAGAAGAAGAAGAAGCAGCATAAAAATTTACAAATATTACTTGTCAACGAAAATAGCTACAACATGATCAGTCATGAGTTGATAATTATGAATCTGAGAAATGCATACACAGTAGTTTATTATACTATGTTGTGTACTTTTGTGTATACTTTGAAATTTTCCATAATAAAAAACTATTGAAGATCAGCTTGTAGCTGTGTCTCTTCACAAAAGAAGCTGATACAATGAGACACGAAATGTGTCTGAGGGGACCCAGAGGCTGGAGGAGTGGAATCTGAGCGAGGAAGGGTCCTGTTTTCCAGCCCAGGAGCCTGTGTCCTCTTCATGAATTTACGCATTTCTCAGTGTAGTGATACATACTTGTTTCTATCTGTTTCCTTCTATTTATGTATTTCATTTCTCTAATACGTGTATCTACAAGCTAGATATAAAATTACAATTACCTTTTCTCTGTGTTCATTATCATTATCTCCTTGTCTGGATTTTCTTTCCAATCGCTCCCTCTCTTCACCCCTAACCCCACCTTCACTTGAGTATATTTTTATTTTATTTTATTTCCTCTCTGCTCTCAGGAACTAATCACAAAGTCTTTCATCACAAATATCTCCCAGCACTTACTTGATCCTTTTACTCAGTCTTTGTTTTCTGCAGTCCTCAGATGTGCTAGAGCGTGTGTGTGTCCATATGCATGCACACGTAAATAATTAGTTTTGTTACAAAGCCCATCTATGACCGGCTCTGTGGTTCACAGCTTCCCTACAAGTGTGGACACGGCGCCCCACGCCGGCTCTCTGCTTTGGTGGAACTCTATGAATAAATTACATTTCCAGGGTCTGCCAGCTTCTAATTCCAGTTTACTGCACTTTGGAGCAACGTCTTTCCTTCCTACGTTGCATAATTTTTGTCTTTCCAGGGTTATTTTTATCTTTCCATTTATATGGCTCGCCAATACTTCTGCAGGAAGAAATAGTCTCCCTCGAGGCCTAAGCTCCTTGGGGTTTATATTTGTAATTAGGTCAAATTATTTGGGTGACGAAACAGCCAAACCTCCTTCCAAACCTCCCTCCACTCAGCCAGCAGAATCATTATTTTGCATACGTGTTTGCATCCTAATTTTCAGAACTGAGAAATAGATGGATATGAATGGAAGATTCAATATGATTTCCTTTATAGCAGTGAACTAGTTTTATTGTAGCATCTTTGGGTTAAAACCCAAAACATTGAACTGTCACACTTCACAGTGGCAACACGGAGTTTCGGATTCAGATTTGGAGGCCCATCACGGCAACCCCTAGCTGTAGATATCTAATTTACAAAAGGAGTTGGTGAAGGAAATAGAAACAAAAAGTTGTGAGGCAGGGAAACAGCAGTGCGGGCCACCGTTTTAACCCGGTCACCCAAAGCAGGAAGGTGATTGGCCTGGGCTCATCGCAGGCGAGACTGACCGGAGCCCACAGGTGATCGGTTCCAAAGCCTCCTCCTGAGCCCGCCCTTCAAATATTTATCATCTACGTGCGTATGTTTGCTCAGATTGTGATAAGTTGCGATTGGGGGTTTTGGAAACTGAGCCAGAGCGTCACCTGAGAGCTCGTCTGGTTTGGCCTGGATTCTGAAGCCAAGTGCCTTGGAAGGCCACAGGGGAAGGCGAGGGCGAGGGGAGAGCGGCTGGGAATGGACAGCCGGGTGCCAGCTCTAATATCCCGGCGCAATTATTTTGTGGACATCCACTCCTTGCCTGCATGGGAGATAGGGCTATAAGTGTATGTTATTTTTTAATTACAAGGGGGGTAGAAAAAATCCTGATGACGGGCTGGAAGGTGCCATTGCATTGTTATTTTTTCCTCTCCCTTCGTTTGCTGATTATGTGAGCCGGGCTCCTTTGCTAGCCGATGATAAGCAGAATTTCCATGTTCTCTGCATAATTAATCCATCTCTGCCTCTCTTCATGCCAACTCGCCCGTTATCGCCGGCACATGCCTGAATTGCAAAAGAATCCGCTCTTCAATTGGAACTTATTGATATTCTAAGAAAAAAAAAAGAGAGAAGGGGGAAAAAACTGAAAATCCTTAAGTTTAAGCCGCAGATTTTTAAATGGATTAATTTCGCTGCAATCGCAGCCATCTAAGGGGGAAGCAGGCAGAGCAAATTGAAAGCGTCTCCATGTTTGCAGAATTGGGTCCAGAACGCTGAGATGGACTGGCATGGCTCTCTTTTAAAGTCAGAAAATTACCATTCATTTACATCACATGAAATACTTTTTTATGCCAGAAATATTCAAGAGACGTTCTTTAAATGCCTGCTAATGCTTGATAACATTTCTAACTTTCAACGTTTTGCTAGACTTTGATATGACATGATAGGAATGCCTTCCAGAAGAGAATATTATATCTCTGTTTATCGCATATTAGATTACATCATCTTTTTCTTAATCACTTGCAAGTAGTCTTTAAACAATGAGGTCTGTCATTGGCTGTGCAGGATTTTATGTGCTGACGGAAGTCAAGGTTAGTCGTTTATTTTTCTGGTCTACCTATGAATGAAATGTTTGTTTCTGTTTAATTTTTCTCCTTCAAATCCCAGAGACCTTGGACAATGATGATAACACTGTAATAATCATCATAATAATTTCTCAGGAGTCATTCTTTCGGCTATTATCTTAGGATAAATTTTGATGTTTGAGAGACTTGACTCCTTCTCATTTTAACTTGGGAACAGTTACACGTGAAAATCTCCTGACTTAGAAAAGGATCAGTAGTTGGACTCTTCCTACGAAGTGTGCAGTTCAACAATCACAAAGACAGAAAGTTCCAGCTCCAGGATTCTTATGATTTCCAAATAGAATTCATAAATCTTGATTAGTTGTTAACGCTTCCTTGTTTTGATCTTGAAATAGAATGCATGCTAATTTCCTGACTGCTGGCACGGAGCCCTAGCCAGGGCCAGGAGTCTCCTGCCCACGCTGGGTGAGCCCTAGCCCGCCTGGCTCCAGGCGGTGAGATGCTGAGAGCCGGCAGCTTCTGTCTGCTCCCGAGGCTGACGTGCTCTCAGCTGGGAGAGCAGAGTGGGGAAGATCCACCAGCAAAGAGACGGGAATTGGGCTGTTGAAAAACATTCACTGTGAAGTCTTCCCTGTACATTTTGAATCCAATAGAACATAAGAGGGGAAAACCATCATAATTTTTAAAATATCAGCTTAGTGGGGAGGTATATTTCCTAGAAAAAATAAGACACAAGTGAGCACTGCTATTATTTGGAGAAATTTGTTTCCATCACAAAATGAGCGTCTCCCTGACTTTAAGCCACCTTAACACAGCACACTGGCGACTGAGTGCAAAGGTCTGCACTATTAGTGAGGGATTTCAATATTAACAAGCTATTTTTTTTCTCAGAAGTAAGGCAAAATGAATAAAGAGGTAAGCATGTTTAAGATGAAAATATTTTTATAATCAAGGAAAATAATCAAGAGCTTGATGATTACTACAAACAGAAGAACAATTAAATGATACAATTTTAGCTTCATCTTCTATAATTCTTAGGCTACCCATAGCTTGGAAATAGAGGAAACTGCTAGCTTCACATTGAGTAATTTTGTGTAGTCAGCTAAACACTTTAAAGCCATTTTATAAATGAAATGAAAAATGACCCGTCTTAAAGTAGACGTAGCAAAAACATTTCAACCATAAATAACAATTTCTCTGACCTTGTATACTCACCCTTTCCATTTAAAGGTGTGAATTAAAAGAATTTGAAAATTGCAGGTGTATTTGGGGAGGAGAAACTTCCGCAGACTATTCTGTTTTGAAAAGAAAAAGTGTGTTTTAAAATACAAATGTGGCTATGATAGGCATTCAGTTATCATTTTCACCATGCTAAATAAGGCAGTTCTATCAACTGGAAATTTACGTTTTCGTAAAAAGTACATCCTATACTTCTGTTTCAAAATCATTGCAATATTTTCCGTGTGTTATTAATTGTTGCAACTTAGTTCATTTAGTCTGACGCAGTCTGTTTCTGTGGAATACAAATTTTGCTGCTTTTACTTCCCTATTCTAAATTCGCTGGTTATTTGACACGAACCGAAGGTAGCACGTTCCTAATTATGACCGGATGTGCAGGGGAGGCGGAGGAAGAGTGTTGCCCGGGGCGTGGGGAGGCTCCGCGTCCAGTGACAGGAGAAATCACGCAGCAGAGCCTCGCCGCCCAGCGCTGACTGCGGACGCGATAGGAATTAGCTGCTGCTCTGGAAAACCGAGACGCTGACACGGATTCATAAATGATGAACTGACTTATAATAGAAACAATTGAATGGGATTTTTCCCCCTTTCTTTTAAATTTAAGGATGAATTGAAAAGTGAAAAACGCTATTACAAATGATTTTCTTGGTGTCAAAAATTACTAAATAGTCCTCTTCTGTGACATTAGGAAGATGAGTGACAGCCCTTTATTTGCGCGGCCATGATGGATGGGTCCCTTCACCGGCTCCCCGCTTCGCCCCTTCTCTTTGTAATTGGACGGGGTTGAACTCCTGGCCACCTCTGAGCCGACTTCGTGCTCATCAGATACCTCCATCTTCTAACAGTTAGGCCTCTGCTCCGCCAGTCTCAGCGTCACTGTCCGCCCCGGAGCGGAGGCGCGGACACCTGCAGGGGGCACGCAGGAAGGGACCGCTGCCTCCCACCGCTGCGCTCCGCCCGCTGGTGTCCGGACTTCACGAGGTCTGAACTCCTCGGGTCCTGGAGAAAGCCTCACTTCGGGAGCACTTGCCCCCTCTCTGTCCAGGCCTCTCGGGGGAGCTGTGCACACGGCCAGCTGCGCACACGGCGCGCAGCCCTGCAGAGGCGGGCGCCACGTCTCCGCTCCTCACTCTGCGCGGGGCACCCGAGAGGACCTCGGCTTTGCGCCTGCCCAGCTCTGTGAGGTGACCTCCCCAGCAGCAGCCACACCCCACGCACTCCCGCGGCGCCCCGCTCTTCCTCCCCAGAAAGGCTTCTCCAGGCCCCGACCCCGGGGAGTCAGGGTGTTACAGGGACGGGCCAGCCTCAGTGTCTGCAAAGGGCTCCATCGCAGCCTCTCCAGAAACGCAAGGCTGCGTTGTAAGAGGGAGTGGGAGGAAAGGCCCCGCCCGGGCACCTGGTTGAGAACAGCACTTAAACCAGTCCCGCTCCAAGCCCCCCGAGAAAGTATCCCACAGCCCTCGAGACAGCACCTAGTCTTCACTGACCGAAGGAATTTAGGGGTTTTCTTTCAAGCTATGAAGGAAACAGACTACAGAAAGGACAACTGTTGTTTCTAATTCTGAAAGGTCACCTCTCCTTTGTATGACAAGAATAATAATGGGACCTTAGTTTACTCACTTGATATCATTAGAACAGTAATACCTTTATCAAAGAGTTGTTACGATCGTAAACGTAAGGAAGCCCTGAGCGATTTCCTCCAGCACAGGCAGTGTCACTCCTTAGCGTCCCGGGAGCCTGCGTTTGCTCAGAATTGTCCATGAGACAAGTCCTGGAGGAGGAGAGAGGGGCGAAGAAAGCGTGTGCGCGTGTGCGAGTGTGTGAGTGTGTGTGTGTGCGCTCTATTTCCTATACGCACCAGGTGTTTCTATTCAAATACTGGATAGAAATGAAAAATTTTCTTCTAGTTTTTCTGTCACTTCAAATAATAGGCACTGTAATCTTCTAAAATAACCTCTCTATGTTTGATGTAAATCTTATAAAAGACGGGACTGGGGAGAAGTAAGCTTGCCTGGATGTTGGCGTTCTCACATTAGAAAATCTCCAGGGTCCTGAGCTTTCTGCCTGAGTCCTCTCTTCTGAATTTTGGATTTTAAACTCTGCAGCAGCTGCTTCAGGGTTGACTTCTCAGGAATGGAAACTGAGATTTTGGAGTAAAATCATCCTTCGTTTTCTGCCAGAGATGGTTCCCAGGTTCCCTCGAGGTTAGCGAGCTCTGCGGATGTTTCTTCCCCCAAATGGCAGAGTATCTGCAGATGATCCACGCCTGTCCTCCCAGGAGACCCCGTGTAGATTACTCACAGTGTCTAACACGGTGTAAATCTGGTGTGGACAGCCGCTGTACTGCGGGTTCGGGGAGTGAGGACAAGAAGCGAGTTTGCCCATCTTTGGTACAGATCAGTCATTTTTTACATATTTTGAATCTCAGATGTAGAAACCATGAGGGCAGGCTCTCTAGGCAAATCATTGATTTGAACTAGGTGTATTTTATAAATGCATTTTTGGTATCTAGAAAAAGAATTATTAACAAAACATAGTCCATGTAAAAAATATCTCAGTGTAGTCAAAAATTAAAATGAATCTGTCATTTTATTTCCTAAAATATTGATTTATATTCATTTCAGAAAAATGTATGCTCAACTATTCTTCCTAATGAATCAGAAATAAATGCATTAATTCTGTTTATAGCCTTTCTGTGTTAAAATTTTGATTGAAAAATGAAAAGTATATATCCTTATGGGGTAAAATACAACATTTCAAAATAAGTATATTTTGTAAAGTGACACATACCTATAGTTTCAGCACTCTGAGAGGCTGAGGCAGGATGATTGCAAGTTCAAGCCCAGGCTAGGCAACTTAGTAAGACCCTATCAAAAAAAATTAAGCTAAATAAAATATGCACTACCTTTTTGCACTGCCTTATTTATTTATCTTTTTGTGGTGAGAATGCTTAAAATCTACTTAGAAATTTTTAATCATAGAGTATATTGATCCTAACTATAGTCAACTAGATGTGCAATAGAGCTCTTAAACTCAACTCTCCTGTCCAAATGAAATGTCCTACTTTTTACCAATGTCCCCCCAAACTCCTACCTCAGCCCCAGGTAACCTCCATTCCCTCAGCTTCTATGAATCCAACTTTTTAAGATTCCACAGAATTGAGAGTGTATAGTATTTTTCTTTGTGTGCCCAGCTTATTTTACTGCACATAGTGTACTCCAGGTTCATCCATTTTTATCATACATGACAGAATTTCCTCTTGTTTTGAAGTTGAGGACAATTCAATTACATATACATACCAAGTTTTTCTTATCCCTTCCCAAGATGTGTTTTTGTTTGCAAATACTTGATCCATATGCAACACCGGGCTTATTAGAGAAATGATTAGTTGAGATTTCTCTTAGTTTTAGGATTGCATTACTATTTTTATAACTGATTCTATCCCATTTTATTCCTAAGCTTTCCTTGGTTGCGTTTATTATAAATATTGATTACTTTTGTAATCATATTAGAGCCTGCATCTTAAAAATACTATTATCTTAAAAATTTGCAAACACATGATAGATTCCTAATTTTAAATGCTATTATAATAAAACAATTATAATATTAATGAAGTTATTTAATGAGTACCTACCATGTGTAAATCTTAGTGCAGATAAAGTATTATTTGCAATCTAATTACAACACAAGGGAGAATGGACAATTTTCACGTCCCATGAGGAGGAAAATTAATTCCCACTTGAGTAATGTTCTTAAATGTTGCACAATTTGCATTTTTCTCCTGCCTCACTCTGTGTTTGTCTCGAGGTTTTCTTGAATCTTACTCGAAACAGGTGGACTGTGGACCAACATGTGCAAGTCTTGGTCCATTCAAGATCATCACCATCACAGCAGCATGGTAACAAGACAAGATCAACATGAACAAATAAAAATATCCAGTCTGTGTGGGGGGAAGATGGGGAAACGATGAAATAGTGAACAGGAATTGTGTAAGTAAGACTATCCTAAAAGGTGCACGGTGACGTTGATTTTGATTTTGTAAAGCAGAAAGAGTCATGCTCTGGATCTGCAGCACCAGGAATGAGCGGACCCAGACCTGCCTTTCACTGAATGACAGACTCACTTCATAAATGCAATTTGAAAACTGAAAGTATGACATGAAGTCTATAATTTTCTAATACATGATGAAAGTAAACACAGATAACACAACTTTACAGATGAAAAGAAATCTCATTATTGCAAATTATTAGTATGATGCAAGGTTGAGAATAAAAACTTACTATCTTAAGAAGATATTCCTACATGATAGATTTAAAGAAAATAAATGTGCATATTTTGAAAGAGAAACATAGTTTTTAAATTGTCATTCCTAAGAATAATGCACCTACTGAAAGGTTTTCTATGAAAAGTCACAAAATTCTGGTATCCCTTTCACAATCTCCCCAGTTGTTTTCTTTAAAAATCCATTGCTCATTTCCTCAGTTGCCTTCTGTGTTTTCGGTGATGAGCCTTCTAGTAAAGCTGTGGCTTCACCATTTGGCCCATGGTGTGACAACAGGAGATCATAGTGTTCTATGGGCTCCAGGTCTCCTTCATGCGATGGGGATGATAACACAGTGTACCCCAAGAATTCTTCTGCATCATTCCATGCACACGTCGGCCAGGACTTCCTGAACAGAACCCCAGCTCTACAGGGAAAAGTAACAAGAATCAACAAATTGATCACAAATTAAAAAACTTCTGCACTGCAAAGGAAAAACCAATGGAGCAAAGACACAACCTAGAGAATGGGAAAAAATGTTGGCACCTATTCCTCAGACTGAATGGTATCTGCAATATGTAAAGAACCCTCCAACATAGAAGATTCAGTCAAGGGCAAATGAAATGAATAGACACTTCTCAGAAGAAATAAAATAAATTCATGAAAAAATATTCAACTCCCTGGCCATTTGAGAAAAGCAAATTAGACAACACATATTGTATCTTTCCCCACAAAGAATGGCTCTCATCAAGAAACCAAAAACTAACGAATTCTGGGGAGGCTACCGGGGGAAAGGAATCTCTCTACACTGTTGGTGAGTATAGTACAACCACTAAGTGTGGAGATTCCTCAGAAAACTGAACTAGAAATTGCATTGGACCAGCTGTTTCCCTTCCTTCTAGGTATCTTCCTGAAAGAGTTACAAACAGCGTATTACGGTGATCCATGCATACCCATGCTTACAGTAGCATGACTCATAATAGTTAAATTTTGAAAGTAACGTATACATCCATCAGCAGATGACTGGATAAAGAAAATGTGATATTTACACACAGAGCAGTACTACTGTGCTACAAAAAAGGATAAATGAATCATTTGTAGGAAAAGGGATGACCTTGAGACCATAATGCTACGTGAAGTAAATCAGACATACATCTTAAATATCAGACGTTTTCTCTTATATGAGAAATCAAAAGTATAAATAATTTAAAGAGCAAAAAAGAAGTCAGAAAATAGGAAACAAGAAGATGCATCTTTTGCAAACAGGAGGGGGGAAGCAATGGCGGGGTGCGGGAGAGAACGTGAAAAGAACTAAGGTGTGTCACGCACATGCACCAACTTCCCACACTGAGTGCAATCTTTCTATACTGCAAATGTGTACTAATAAGAAATAGAAATGTTCCAAGTGAGTAAAATAAATACTGGATCTAAAACAAAAAGCAATTAGAATAGAATATAGTACAATATCAGCATTTAGCAAGTGTTATCTTTCATTATTAGTTTTATCCTTGAAAAGACAACTTCTTCCAATGAACACCACAGAAGGTATGATGGGGTGTGTGTTTCTGAGTGTTTTGGGAGCTTCTTGTGCGTCTCGTCCATCACAGAATGGAAGATGCCAACCGTAAACATTTAGAAGATGGTACAATCTGTTCAGTGAGGTGTGATTTCTGTCTTCCTCAGTTTGGAATCATAATTCCCTGTATGAAGGTAACCTAGCTGTGCTTCATGTTGAGGTAGTGATTAGTGTAATCCTCTCAAGAGCAGGGTGCACTGATGTCACCCCCAATAATGGTATTGTCACACAGACCTCAGTCCCTTTGAAGTTCGTGCTCCAGAATATTCCTGTCTTCTCTCCCCTGAGGCGCAGGGCTTGGGGATCCTTTCTGAAGACTGTGATCCAGATCTGAAGTCCAAGCTGGTCTAACTGCTGGGTAACTTACCTCTTGCCCTGTCTTAAGCTTTGGTCTCCCAGGCCACTTATGTGTCAATCAAGTTTTTGGTTTTTGTTTCTCTGCCAATCAACTGAATCTCTCCCATATTTTATCATGTCAAAGTTGACCCTCAAAGGAATTCAGATTTAAGAAATAGTGGGAGCAGCTAACAAGTTGGCACACTTTTGAAGTTTGTAGTATCTTTTTTTTTAAACTAATGCTACTTGAAGTAACAAACAATCCAAAAATGTATGATGGTTGGAAAAGGAAAGCTGTTTGCCTCTTAGTTGCGTGACACCTCTTCTCTAACTGTTGGTGCAAGTCTGATCTTTTCTAATTGTAGCTGTATCATCTTTTAGTTGCATCTTTCAAAGTTATGCTATGATGGAAGAGAAAAAAGTGTGGAAAGTTGCAGCAAACTCTGAAGTTTCTTTCCACATTTCCTCTTGGCTGTAACTTAGTCGCTGAACTTCACCTAGCTGCAAGAGAGGCAAAAAACATAGTTGGGCTGTCAGCCCCAGTCAGTCAGAGGCTGCTCCTCAGACTGCGAAGAATTTGCACCATGCACTGAACACCACATTGAAAGACAGCTCAGGCTGTGACCTGCACACATTTTCATATGAGCTAAGCATGCTGCAAAGTAGAACAGCATCATAATCCAGTTTTATTTTAAATAGATTCACTTTTATATCACTGTGTACGTAAAATATGTATACACTTATGAAAGTATTCATATTTATACAAATGGTGTAAATATTATATGTATGTTATGGTTAAAGGTGATATTTTCTCTTTTTATGTTTTCAATTTCTAACCCACCTACATTAGTGTAAATTATTTTTACATAAAATTACACTTGCAGATAAAAACACTGGCTTTATCTCTACTGAAAGTTTATCTTTTTATCTTAGGCCTTTGTTCCATTTGTCCAAATTTTTTTTTATTCTGAGTTACTACCATACACATTCTTATTCCATTCTTGCATTTTTTTTTTTTTTTGCTTTTTATTAGTTCATGTTTGCGGTGCATACTGATTACTTCCCCGTGTGGAGTTGGTGCGTGTTCACAGCGTGTCTTCATTCTTTTTACTTCCCCTTTCCCTCCCTTTCCCCTCCTCCATCTCTTGGTCTTCTTCCCATTTGCAAACGATCTATCTCCCTGTCTTCATTATCTATCTTTTATTCTGCTCTTCCATGTGTTTATATTTTGGGTTTCTCATCTAAGAGTAGCCGTGTGATATCAAAGTTTGAGCTCTATCTGAGGCTCTCAAAACATGCTGCACATTTGTGTCAAACTCAGGGCTCCAGACATGGTAAGGAGTAATTTCTGCTCATCACGACACTGGAGTCTTCAAAGACTTTGTGTTTCCACCTCTGTGTCTCTCGTTTTTTCTCCAGGAATCAAGGAGATAAACATGACTCAGTTGTAGGAAAATGGATGTAGTTTGGGACCACAGTGTTAGGTAGAGTCAATCAGACACAGAAGCTGAAATATTAAGGGTTTCTCTTCTATGAGAAACCCAAGTGTAAGTAAAAGAGCCAAATAAAAGGTAGATGGTGGGAAAGAGGGAGGCAGATCTTTTGCAAATGGGAAGGGGACCAAGAAACGGAGGAAGCAGGGAGGGCTGGGAATGAAACTGAATGGCGCTGTGTTACGGGGCCACCCCCGGGAGGAATGCGATCAGTACGGACTACAAAGGTATGCTAATAAAAATAAAAACCGAAAAAGAAGAAAACAAGTAAATGATGCCAATATCAAATTAATGATTGGTAGACGCGTTTGTTTCTGTTTACTTAGTCTGAACAAATACACTAGTTTACTGTTTTCTAAAGTTTGCTTTCCCTCGTTGCTCTAATTTGAGAAACAATGACAGTGACAAGAAATTCACATTTCCTTAATACTAACTGTGCCAACTTTGTGTCCGACATTGTCCCCAGTACTTTACAATTAGTCACCTACAGTACTACTCCTATTCTCATTCTAAAATGAAAAGGCGCAGGAAGTTACGTGATTCACCCAGTCAGACAGGAAGTAGCAAAACCAGGCAGTTCACCTCCAGAATCAGCACAGTGCTTACTATGTCCTCCTGCCTCACACATTGTCTCATGCCTGTTTGTACAAAAGGCTGCATGTGTCGTAGCTCGTAGGACAACTGGGCTAGAACATCTGTGGCAATTACACGTGTGAGAACTAGAGTATAGTGTTGTGCCCTTTCTACAATATTTTGTGAAAATGGAAACACTTTAGTGGTTTACAGCGTATTCTTGATGAACCTCTGCTATCTATGTATGATCATCAGTTTGCTTTCTATTTGTATTGCTGTCTTTTTATTTTTATTTTTTTCCGTACTGGGATTGAGCCCAGGGATTTCGTATCCACAGCCCCGCTTCATTTTACTTTTTGAGACACAGTACCACAAGGCAGCTCAGGTAGAATTTGAACTTCAGTCCTCCTGCCTTAGCCTTCTGAAGTGCTGGGATTTTAGGTGCGTATCTCTTCCGCATCTAGCAATCATTGTTTTGTTTTGTTTTCTAAGTCCTTGGTAAACTAATTTAACACTAAATCCTACAATTTCTAAATGCATAAAATCACATAAAATCAAGTTTCCTAGCACTTAAGTTTATGTCTTTAAAACAAATTCGAGTGCGGGGTGAGGGTGGTGCTTACCCTGAACCCCAGTCCCTGCACTTCCGGGAGCTCCCCTACCTGCTTCGGTGGCCCAAGCTGCCTGCCTGCCCCAGTGTTGAGGAGTCCGTGGGGTGGCGCCACAGGGGTTCTGGACTAGGGCGAGAACCCCTCACATCTTACCTCTTCGCTTCCTACTGATCTAGCTCCGATTTCAGTTCCCACAGCCTTATTTATTCTACCTTTCCTGGGTTGAAAGTTACTGTCTTTGGTAGAAGATTGGAGTGAACTAGCACTGCACCTATTTTACACCACTTAGTTCTATATTTTCTGATTTGTGAAATGGGCCAGTCTCTCCCTATGGCTCTTGCTCCGAATCTAAGTAAAAAAGCTATCCCTATAGCTTTATTACGATTAGCATTTATTATGATTTGGTGTTTTTAAAATTCTCACAAACTTCTGACTTACAATATCCTAAGATAAGCCTTAGTCATCTTTCTGTGTAAATTCCTTGTTACCTCTTTTAGTACAAAATGTATGTCCAATTCATTTACCATTAAAATATCTGCAAGCAAAAAGTGTGTTCTGGTGCATGAAACACTGTTTAGGTCCTAATCTCTTTTATTTCCTTTAAAACAAATATTATTGCAACCCAATTTTTGATGTCCAATTTTTGTATCACTTTGGAAGATGAAGTCATTGTGTTACTGTGAAACAGAAGGCAACAAGTTTATTATTAAGGGATAGAGATGACTTTCTTTTCTTTTCTTCCTTCCTTTCTTTCTTTCTTTCTTTCTTTCTTTCTTTCTTTCTTTCTTTCTTTTTCTTTTTTCTTTCTCCTCCATCCCTTCCTTTTTCCTTCCTTCCCTCCTGTCTTTTATTTTCTTTTTATGTGTCCATTTCTGTAATTCTGAGGTTCTTTGTGTTTATGATTTTATAGTTAGAATTCCTTTCATTTAGAATGTTCTAATATCATGGAGTTGTCTCTCTTTTGTAGACACTGTTCTGGTACAGTTGCTGTGATTTGATCTGAGCTGCCTCATCTCCTGCTGCTGCGTTTTCCTTAGTGTTTGCCTCTTGAGAGACCATCACAGTAACCATGTCTTTGTGTTTCTGTTGTGTGCACATTTTGAAATGATTCATATCAGCTGAATAGTTGCAATAAATACCATTTAGGTCTTGTTGCTGACAAGTAGTCAAAAAAGGGAGTACTTGGCTCCCTAGCTCGAAAACGGGGGAATGCGAGTAGCATCAGACATGATTGGCCTGGGGTCCGGTGGCCATGGCCGTGGACGGAGCTTCTCACTTCATGACCTGGCTTGACATGTCCAGGCTTTGTCCAGCTAGCATGGAAAACGGCTGTTGGCACCCTTACAGCTGAAGAATAAATAGATCAGCAAGAACGGTCCTCTCTGCATCTGGGAAGACACTGCTCGGCTCTGCTTAGTTGGTTTGCCCATCCTGGTGCCAACTCTGCAACTCTGGGGGAACACGTCCCTGTTCTCAGCCAGACAGGATTCTTACCTTTCCCACACAACAAGCAGCTAAAGCAACATTAGTGGCAGCCCAGTCAAAGCACACGATACAGTAGTTGGTTAATTGAATGGAAATAATTATAGTGAGCTATCACTGAAAGCAGAGGAGAAAGACTTCCATGAGTACTTAGGTAACAGAGGTCCCCTTTACTTGAACTGACTCTAATCTTCTTGTTGGAGTGGAGGCCAGCATGTCGAGATGCTTGACTTTTCAGCATGTGGTTTCCATGTAAGTTAAATTAAATTGTGTTTTATCCCCACTATGATGTATGCATTGTGCTGAAACAATGGCTTACCTGAGATAAACTCCTTGTGCTCTACGTACCTACTATTTTAAACCATTCTCCAATTATAATCCATATTGGGAAATATCACTACTCTACTGTTTGGCCAAATTAATTTTTCTAGTTCTTTATTGCTATGCAACAAACCCTCTCAAAATTTAGTGTTTTAAAACAATGATGGATGTTCTGCGTGCAGCTCTGCAATCTGAGGATCAGTGACAGTAACTCTTATGTCCTCTCTTTGGCATTGTTGAGGCAGTGTGCTGGTGAGTGCAACCATCTGAAGAGTCATTACTTCTCACTCACCTGTTCCGTGGTTGATGTTGGCAATGAGTTGACACCTCAACTGGGGCTTTGGCTAGGATGTTGACAAGCAAGCTGGTGGCGAGACCTGGGCTTCCTCACAACATGGAGGCTGGGATCCGATGGTGACCATCGCAGCGAGAGCCAGGTGAAAGCAGCATGATCTTTTATAGCTTAGCCTCGGGGGCACTCAGCATCTCTTCTGCTGCATACTATGCACTGAAATACCTACAGATAGCCTTCGATTACAAAGGGAAGGGGGATAAACTCCAGTTCTTTGGTGAGGGAATGGTGAGGTTTTGAAAGAGTACAGGTGGAAAACTGAACAGTTCTGTGGCCACTTCCAGAAAATACAACCTGTGACGAGGATGCACTTAGTCACGGTCATATAACCAGTGTGAACGTCTTTGTCTTTCTGTCTTCTTCCAAGGCCTACTTGTCTCTCTCTGCCACTGTTCTCTGTATCATGGGCCAAATGGCTCCAATAAATGTGAAATATATATTTACTATTGTAAGATACAGGTAAAATGCAGATATGAGAAAGTCTGAATAGCCTACTTCAGAAAGTTTATATACACCTGATCTTTTGTATGAGAGATATTAATCATTAAGCAAGAAATTTCTGCTAATAGTTATATCTTAATTAGAAAGATTTTTCGCCATGTTAATTATAGCAGTTTACATTTATTTACTAAATATGCCTTGTGAACTGAATGTAAGGCTATGAATTCAAATGGCTTGTTTTGAAATTTCTTCTCTATTATTTTTTCTACAGAAATGGTTCTCTATCTTTCCCCTCTCTATTATTTCTGTTGTCTCTTTTATCCAAATCACTCTTAGAGTTGAAATTCTAAATAATACATCATTCAGCTTTTTTTCCTCATTTATAATCATTGCTATTTTTACTCTAAAAATGAAATCTCCACTGTAAGCATGTCTCCCATAAAAAGAAAATTTTCCACATTTCTCCACATTATTACACTTATGAGCTAGTCACCACAAAGTATCAACCAGGAACAACTTGATTTTTCTGTCCTCTTCATATTGAGAGCATCAAAGGACTGAGGACCAGTTATTTTGACTCTGGAATAAAGACCATCACCACGTGACAAAAGCCATAATCCATTCCAGGGTCATAACATCCTGATAACTGCGGATGCATGTCTGATAGGCATTGTAATATATCAGATTTTAATTGATATGGTAAAAACGATTTTTTAAGACATTTACTTTATCTGGTGGCACAGTGAGAAGTTTTCTACAACAATATGCAGCTCTCCTGTTGCAGACTCTTGGCCAGAAGTTTCTTACAGCTGTTATCCTACCTCTTCAAAATCCTACTTGCTTATGGGCTTCCACTCCTCTGTTCAAGTGTCACAAGAAAGCTCACCAGAAGGTCCTGAAAATAGCTTCCTCCTTAGCATTCTAGAAGTTTAAGCAGAATTTAGAACAATTATGATGATCACTGCCAGCCCATTTAACAACTCATTCATGCATTCAATCATTCATTCATTCATTTTGCAGAGGTGGAGATCAAACCAATGACTTCGTGCCCGCTAAGAAAATGCTCTGCCTCTGCAATTCCCAAGCCCTTGCTTAGTACTTTACCCCCACTCCCGTGCACAGCCGCTCAGCCCTCACCACCCCATCAGCCCCACCTGAGGCAACTGCTCGACCTTTCATGGCAGCAGCTGTGAGTACCCACAGCTAGGAGATGCCCCACACACAGTCCGTGGGCAGTGGTGAATAAGCCTAGGAAGCAGGTTCTGATGACTGTGTTTGAGAAAGCATTTGTGTCTTTGTTTCTGAACCTTAAATGGCACAATGTGCAAAACAATTAGATGAAAAGAAATTTTATTTTTCAAATGACATTTATTTCAAAAAACAAAAACAAAACCAAGCAAAACCCAAATACTAACTTGAACAGAGAAGCTGGACCAAGATGCAGCCAGGGAGCCAGAACCCATAAATCTGGTGGATCAGTTTGTCCACAGACACCCTGGGTGGGGTGAAGGGAACCGCTACAAGGCAGGTACAGGGCCAGGAAAGAGAAAAAGAAGAAATGCTGGATAATCCAGAAAACCTAAAAGGAGGGGACTCTCAGTTTAGTAAAAAATGAATAAACAAGCTATTGTTCAACATTTTTGTGGACAAAACGTGGGTAGTCCCAATTTATTAAATACATAAATACATGAAATGGCACAACTTTGCTGCCTTACCAAACTACAAAGTATGTTATCTGATCTATTTGGGAAGACCTAGAGGTCAGAGCTCTGCTATGGTTTATATTTAGATGTTCCCCCAAAATCTCCTGTGCTCATAGGTGTGGCTTCTGAGAGTGACTGGATGATGAGTGTGTGGTATCAGATCATGAGTGGATGATACTGGATTTGTTCACTGGTTCTGCACAGTTCTCGGTCTGGCTGAATGAACTTACTGAAAGAAGAAGACCCACCCTAGTGGTAGATAGCACAAAAAATAGGTTTGTGTCCTGGATAGAGTAAGGTGGAAAACAGAAAAAGTCTCACTGTCTCCCGCCTACCCTGCCATGGGCTGTCTCCCCTCTGCCAGCCTTCCTTGGAGCCAGCTGTCTACGGACTGAAACCTTTGCAAACTGTGAGCTAAAATAAACTTCCTCCTTCAACTTGTGGGTGTTGAGTATTTTGTCCCAACAAAGAGAAAGTAACTAAGACAGCTATTTCATCAATAATTGATAGAAGGCTCAACTTTCTTATTTGCTAACTGTAAAATAACTTCCTTCCAGGTTGTTGAAAGTAGTGCATATTTGAAAAGTGAAAAAAGTGAATATGTTCTATTTCTATACTTTATGTTGTGCAATTGTGGGTTCCAAAATATCTGTTTAATGCAATGCCAGTCATGAAGAATTAAATATTACATAATTTAGTTTGAAAATGAGAAGACCTAGGACTCTCTTTTGGATTACAGAGTATTTAAAGTAACAGTAGCTAATATTTAAATGCTTACCATGTTCCAAGCATTCGGTTTGATACTTGTAATTTCATTTTATCTTTACAACAAACTTAAAGGTAGTTATCTCCTGTTCCAAATCAACAAACCAAGCCTTAGAAATCTAAAACACTTTCCCAAGTCTCTCAGATAATAAGTGGAGAATTGTGATTGCTATTAAATTTGGTGTGACATCAAAACCCATGCATGTGACTTCTTTTCTACATTGAGAACTTGACCTCTTAGGACTGGTCCATAAACCCTGGTTTTGATATTTTGCAGTCTTAGTTTAAAGAATTTGCAGGTCAAATTATCTACTGAGGTGTATTGAATTTGTTAAGAATTTTGAACTCAGTAATGTAAAAAATGTTTTGATTCTTTTCAGTCATTACTTTCACTTGTATTCCATGGAATTTCCTGTTACTAGACACAATACCTGAAATCCACAACCGAAAGGTTTCTTTGGTTCATAGTTTCAGGGAGTTCAGCCCATGGTTGCCAGCTCCAAGGCAGAAATATCAGGTCTGAAGGGCAGAGAGAGACAGAGACACTTAGCTCACGGCAGCTCAAAGGCAGAGCCCAGGAACAGCACCCAGGCCATACTTCACGACCCACCCCAATGCACCCACAAGTGTCCCCTGTTAATCCTTTCTGTGGTTTGCCAGCCAGTCAAGTTGATGCCATCAAATTTAGCTGTTACAAAGACCTGTCACTTTCTCATACATCTCTCTGTGCTTAGCTCTGCCCTAGAGGAGAAAGCACCCAGAAATGCAAACATCCAAATAACATCCAGGCAGAGTAGCACCTTCTAGAAACCTCGACCTGTGTTAGCTCCATGGAAAGGTCATTCAGCATGAGCGAGAAGAGGGAGGGACAGGAGGGGAAAGGGGACAAGGAGGAGGGAAAAAGTTCTCTACTCCTCTCTGCACCCCGGTTTTGTCCCTGAGGACTCTCCTGCCTAGGGGCATTTGGTCCTGTAATGACTCAGTTCTTCTGAACCTTCTGTGATCTGAGGAGAGTTCTAGCTCCTGTTTCAGTAGCTTAGCAACAATTTTTAAAATATGTGTGACAAATTATTTTCTATTTAGCTTTGGGCCAATTCAATTCTGAGGTATCACAATTCCACACAGCAGAAAAATTCAAACTCAGAATTGTATAAAAACAGAACAAAATAATTTAGAGTAGTTGTTTTATAAAGTGGAGGCAGATGTTTTTTCCATAAGAAATGTTTTGTGTTTTAAAGACAATTTAAAATATTACCCAGCAGTGTCAACTGAAAACACTGATTTTTGCATCTTTACGTATGATCGTGACTCCAGAGAACTCTGGGATAAAGAAGAGTGTCGTTATCCCTGTGTCAGAGGAGAACACTGAGGCTTGGGCTGGCAGGTGACTTTTCTAGAATCCCATCTTCAAGATCCATGTGGGACTCTGGGCTTTCATGCATTGCTCAACCTGTGTGTAATTATCTTAGGCAGGTTTCTGGAGGAAGAGCCTGAGACTTGAGCACTCAGCAAGTGTACGCTCAGGAAAAGTCTGCACCAGTGCAAGAGAATCTAAGTAGACAGTGGGGAGATGATAAACAGGCAAAGACTTTCAGGAGAAGTTTGGTTTCACCCAGAACTGAAAGGGAGCAGTAGGGTGTAAGGCGGGCAGTAACTTGTGCAGTGCAGCTCGCGCCCGGAGCTGCTCAGTCATTGGCTGGGGGTGGCTTTATAGGGATGGCGGAAGTCCTGGGCACTCGGGCTGAGGGGGGATGAGAGCAGCATCACCCACAGTAACAACCACGACACCCCTAACCACGGGAGCTTCAGTGGAGACGCGCAACGCAGCTCCGCACGCGACCACAGCAAGCATCGTCTAAGGAAATGCAACAGGTCAGAAGTGGCAGTACAGTTACAGCGCCACTCCCTGGATAAAGACGCTTCCGTTGTACCTGTCATTTCCATTGTTGATAAACTCATCATTAAAATCTTCCATTTCTTAGACGGACTTTTCAAAATGCAAGACTAGTAGATTATAGAAATACATATGTGGGAAGAAAACACATCATTTTATAACTTTGTCTTCTAACATAGGCAAGGTGAAGTTGGAAAGTAAGGCAAGATGTCATGAGATCCAAGGTACTCTCCTTAAGGAGAAAGTAGTTTGGGCCCAATAGGGAGAAATTACTCGGCAATATGAATGAAAACCTATCACACTTAGCTCAAAGAGATTATGTGCGTACACCTTAGATAGTATTGCTAGGTACTCTAACCAGACAAGAAGCATTTAGTATGACTTTCTTTAAAATAATTATACATGTTTATGTATGGCACCAGTCCAAGTCTCATTACTTTAACTTCAATTCGTGTTGCATAAGCAGTTCAAAGTACTCCATTAAAACAATCATTGCAGACATCTGAAGTGATAGCATCCAAGCCTGGTAATATTCTCTTTATCATACTTTACCTAACCTCGGCAACAATTACAGGGAATGGATACTGCTATCACTTCCCTTCTACAGATCAAGAAACTGAGGCCAGAAGCAGTTCCATAACCTACCGAGTCGCGGTTGGCAGATGGAGGAATCCATATTTGAATAGAGACAGTGTGGCTTTAGAGCAGTGATGGCGAACCTTTTGGAGCTTTCCGTGATAACATACAGCCCACTTCCGCACATGTGCCATGGATTGGCCACCACTGTTTTAGAGCCTTGCTCTAAGTCTGAAAGTTTTTATATTCATATATTATGGTTCTTATTATAGCCCCAATATTCATGTTTTTTACTTCTGCTCATAGATTGTACAGATTAAAACTTCAGAATAAACCACATACACAGTTGCCTAAAACATAGAGGTTGATAGTATAATAACTAGATATGGACAAGGTCCATTATTGCGTTAAAGACAAATCACTTCAATAAGCAAATATGCTCAGTTCTAGGCATTATATAATTCAAAATACAGTACTCTGTATTTTTGTTTTTACAATTGTCCACAATTCTGTACATACTTTGTAAAAAGACATCAGTATTAACTTCTAAATAGTTATAAAATATGCCTTTATTCTACCCCACATTGCCCACATGTTTTCTAGATCCTACATCACCTGTTCTTCCATAAAAACAACACACACATTGGCAGTTAAGTATGCGTGTGCGACCCAAGCAGACAACAAAGCTTTTGTGGAATATTTGATGTGGAATAAGGTGTAAAATGTCTCACTTACCCCATACCGACCCTGACTCAACCCTCACCTGTGACTCACCAGATGTCACTATCACCTGTTACAATCAGTCAATCAATCCTTCGTTCCCCTCTGCATTGCTCCCTCCCTCCCTGTGTCCTGTCTTTCCCTCCTCACTGCTTCATCAGCCTTTACCCCCCCATCAGCGCACCTGACACCCAGGTGCCCCATTTTCCAGGCCCTTGAGGAGTACTCCACCTCAGGCAAGCAGAGGCTGGGTGTTTGAGCTCTAAAGTGCACCTAGCTGTAATTAATTTGTATGAAACTTGTGCAAAACACTCATTTTTTTCTTTCATAAATGTAGAAATCCAAATATTTGAAGTCTTGTTAAATTTTGAAGATGAAAATAACTTTAACATGCTTTCCAGCTTCATAATCTAAGTTATAGCCACTACAGAACAGGAAATATCAACAAAGTATGCACGTCAGTATAACCCATGATAAGTAAAATGATTAATAAAATATTTTTCCTGTCAGTGTAACACATTAAGCCACAGGTAATGGGAATTGTCCATAAATTTGAAATAAAGACTCTTAGCGACCTTGTAAAGGGGAATTTATTCAGAACGAACATTGGAGATTTAGGAGAAATATATTTCTTTGAGCTCTATTTCTCGGTTGTTAGAAGCTCCACCCTAATTTCTCAGGGATCTCACTTCACATGGAACCCACTACCACGCTCAGTTTGTTCCTTCCCATTTAGTCTAAGGCAAAACTGAAAATCATAGGTTTACTCACAGCAAGCTCAGCAGCCACACACTTGATTCACCTTTATAATAGTGAATATTCTTCAGAATAAAAATCAGTTTTGATACTGCCTTTTATTGTCTAATTCAAACTATTTTACATTCAGGACAAGGTTTACATTGTTGTAGAATTTATGGCTACTTTATTTCCTGGAAGTATATCAACTAAAACACAGACTTATTTTTGGCATTACCAAATTTGATTCACAAAAGCAAATCTTTCAATAAATGGTTCCTTTTCTATATATTCGTTTACAAGACGGATTGATATCATATATATATATATATATATATATATATATGAAAAGTTTGAAGGTGTTTTAATAAACTATCCCTTAAAATGTAAATTTTTTCTTTTAGGAAATATTCGCATTTCACAAAGTATTTTCATTAATTTAAAAATGGCTTATATCGCCACAAAGTACTCCCTAGTTGACACACAATTTGAATTTTAATATCCTTACCTGAAATTTCATGCAATGTTAGCTGACCCAAATCAGAGGATTTCAAGGGCCCATTGCATTTGCTTTCCTTTCTTTCTTTCTTTCTTTCTTTCTTTCTTTCTTTCTTTCTTTCTTTCTTTCTTTCTTTCTTTCTTCTTTCTTTCTTTCTTTCTTTCTTTCTTTCTTTCTTTCTTTCTTTCTTCTTCCTTTCTTTCTTTCTTTCTTTCCTTTCTTCCTTCCTTCCTTCCTTCCGTCCTTCCTTCCTTCCTTCCTTCCTTCCTTCCTTCCTTCCTTTTTTCCAAAGCAAACAACGGCAGCGGTCTGGAGTACTAATAGTGAGGAACTGAACGAGCAGACACCGGTGTTCGTAGATTTCCTCTAAATCACGCCGTACAGTGTAGCGGGTAGATAGTTTGAATGGGAAAGTGAATTTAGGTTATTTTCACGATGTCTACAGAAAGACTGCCTTAAGGAAAAAGGACTAGGTCCCTGTGTGGCTGGCAATCTCTTTTCTGCCCGAAGTGGAGATCCACCTGCAGAAATCCACCCTGGCCCTCAGAGCTCAGCAGCAAAGGTGCAGACATTGGTAACTGCCGGACTTGAAAACCGTAAGCACAGCATTTGGCCCTGTGCGATTTGTTGTGCATTTCTAGCTCCGGTCCTGCCAGGCCCTGGATCCACAGCCGGACGTGCTCCACCCGCACACTCGCACGTGAACTTCCCCACACGGGCCCGGGGCTTCGTCCCAAGGCCAACGTGGGAAGTCGGCACCTCGCGGGGCGGTGGCGTTCCGGGACGTGGAGGACAGCGCGCGTGGCTTCCCGGCCGCGGGTCTGCGAGTGGAGCTCTGGGTGAAGGTCTTGTGGGGGCTCTCGACCCATCCCAACTCTATTTTTAAAAAAGACTGGAAATAAACGGTGACTTTATTTACTTTTGTGTTTCCTTCCTTGCTTTAAAAACTTCATTTGCTCCTGGAAAATCTCCGGCCTGTCGTTTACTCAGCATCGAGGTCACACGGCGTTTTCACGGCACTTTAGCAATGAGGAGCGATCATTTTTAAATCCTCCGGAAATGAAAGGAGCTTGTTCTATTTTGATCTTCCTGAAAGAAGCATAAGAGGAGTTTTAGTGACACCAATTTTCCACTGCTGACGCCCTCTGCAGGAGGTGCTGGTACCACTGAGACGCGCCCTCCCGGCCTCGCTGGGTACGCGATCAGGAGGGAGCCAGAAAACCCTGCTCTTCGCGGCGTGGCGGATGAGTCAGTCCACGCGGACCAATGCTGAGCAGAGCCCGGGTTGCAAACCGAGCTCAAACCCTCCTAGGGTCACGTGCTGTGTGGAAACACCCCCTGAGGTTCCCCAACATTTCCGGATGAGTGAAGAGGACTCAGGAGGCGGACTGCCCTCCAGAAAGGGTTTTAGTGTTCGTTTGTTAAGTATCGAGACATAGATTATGTTGTTCCTTGCTACCTTTGATCATTTAGATACCTTCTATCTTTTGAAATTGACACTATTCTCAGACACCAGATGCCCATGAACACATTCGTTAGACATCTATGGTCAACATATGCATTTTTTAGGGCAACACACATGGCCTTTCATATTACAATCATTAACTTCAATGATGCATTGACCATTAAAAGTATTACATATTTTGCACCTGAAAAAAATGTATTACCACTAATAAATATATAAACTATACATCATCTGCTCCAATAGTACAAAGTAGTGGTTTATTTTAGATAGTGTTATGGTTTGTCAGCAGGGAATCCCCTAATTAAAAAAAAAAAAACCAGCATAATATTAATTACTGGCACCATCTGTGCAAAACAATAGGAAAATCAGTATTTTAATACAATGACTTCATGCATGCCAGTTATCTTCCACAGTGAATGCTGCATTTTTGTCGATGTTGTTTATCTGTCTATTAGTTTAAATAATGGGTGTTCTTACAGAGGTTAAATTTATGAATAAATTAAAATTACACATAATAAAGTATTGAAATAGGTGTTACAAGAGTCTGATTTATTTTCCAAAAATATATCCTGTGTGCATGTGTGGATACACAAATTGCTGCACCATCTGCTGGGTCTTTACAGGTTGAGTAAGAAGTTTCGTTACACATGAAAAATGCACTGTGGACTCTTTGTAGTGGAAAGCATTGCGCGGCTGGAAAGATTGAAACGATTGGTCGAACTAATTCCTGACAATTGTCAGAGCGCCTTCGAAGGACAGAGCAGGGATTGTCATCAGAAATCATTTTCTATTCAAGTTCTGAGCTGTTAAGATAGCGTTTGCTAATTATGACAATAGATGCTGCTCCCAGCACCGAAGGACTAGCCTTCGCTCCTCCTTTTAAACCATTGCCACCAGGTACATTCTTTTTACATTCACTTTCACTTCTCACTTCAGTAAGTACTTTTTTAAAAAGCACTGAATTTGCTAATGGAGAAGCGGATGGTAGGAAGAGGGGTCATCTCCTGGGCAGCACCAGTGACCCTCTGGTTGGCTCACTTCATCTACCCAGGACCCCAGCCTGCACTGCCAGGTGGTCCCCCAACAGAAGCAGCCTTCCAAGATTCAGGGTGTGTATGATGCAGGCTGCTAATCAGTTTTGCTGGGACAAAAACCAGTACTTTCAGTTTTAGGGTCCTTTGCAATTAACCCAATCTCTTCATTAAATAACGCTGACTTAGGATTACCAAATTTCCTTAGTTTACCTTGTTGTGCTCAAAGCTAGAAAGAAGCCTGCAACCCCCAAGTTCCACTCGCTTTTAAGACAATAGAATTCTTTGTTGGGGAGGAAGGATTTAGACATTCTGTTAAAATGATGGAGGCCCACCTGCCAGTCTCTATTTGTTTTACAGGTGTATCTTGTATATTTGTTTGGGCAGCTTGGGTTCGGAGTTAGGGGATTGCTTCAGAACAGAGACCCAGTACCCTACCCAAGGGTTGATCGTGAATTGTGTAACTGTGTGACCTTGGGCGTAACTTGAAAGCTACTTTTGCTTCTGAGAGAATCACCCTTGTGCAATGGGCATAGAGCTGACTCCCTCCCCCCAGCTGCCCCAGCGTAGGGTGAGGTGGTAGTGAAGTCGTCATGGCTTTGGATTCCTTATCCACTGAAGGAAAGAAACTAGAAGGGGTAGCAAGCATGTTGACCTTTTACAAGAAATAAGAATAATCACAAAATGAACTTACATTCAAATAAAAATGAAGAGATTCCCAAAGTCACTGGTAGTGAGGAAAAGTAGAATTAGGTTGTGCAGGAAAAAAAAAATCCCCCCCAAATTGGGATACAAGGTGTAGTCAAAAATGCGGGGAAGTAGGTAAGCTTGGTCACCTTAAGGATGAGGGGAAAGCACAGAGTCCTCTCAGAGGGAGACTTAGAAGAAGCTCAAAAAACTTGAATGCCCCTGGTTTTTGAGCCATAAACTTCCCTTAAAAAACCCATCCATCCTAAGTGATTTGTGGCCACATGGTAAATAGATGTAGGTCTCCTTTTTAAACCACCCATCCCCTCAAAAAACAAAAACAGAAAAAATAGCCTATGCTGGTATGCATAATAAAGTTTAAAAATAAAGACAGATATAAGCTAGCAAATCCTCAGTTTCCAGAAATATAAAGAAAGCTAAAACTCCAGCAGGAAAAGTAGATGATAGTCCATGTGGATTTTGACATAGAAGACCTATGAGTTTCACGTTTTCTGATAAACAGAAGATGTAACCTTTGGCAAAACGAAACAGAGGAAAGGGGCTGAGATTCTGACATAGACTTTCTAGCCAGCAGACAGCCCTAAAGAAAGGGGTGAAATGCTCTCTGTCCGACAGCCTTTCTCAGTGACCGAGCTGTCTGTCCAGGTGCAGGCAGGGAAAAGGTCCACTGGAAGAACGTGAAGGTGAATTGCAGTTGTCATCGCTATTGCTAGTGATAGAAACCTAAAACATTCTCCTTAAGTATTAAATTTGCCTTTCTTTACAAAATTGATGGACATGGAGTCAGCTATACAGTTTCTGGGGGCGGATGGGGGATTAGGTGAAGATGAGAGAAATCTCCTACACAGTTAGGGAGAAGTCTAAGGCCAGGTGAGGAGCCCAGCTAATTCCAGAGCCGTGTACATTTCCCTTACAGAAACAAGCCAGCCTGCTCTGGGTCTGCAGGTGACACAGGCAGACATGAAGAACAGGAGAACACCAGACAATTCAAGAGATTATTATTATTGAAAACATTTTTAAATGACTGAGGAGATCAAAGAAGCAATTGAAATCTAAATAAAAGAATAAGATAGCACAACAAATATTCAACAGATTTGCAAAGAATAAAGCAGAGTATCTGGAAGCAAATGACTGTGTAGTGCCCTCCTGCTCCCACCAACTGAGCTCTGTCTTTCAAAAGTTCCTGTTAGACACAGGCATGGTGGCACACACCTGTAATCACAGCACTTCTGAGGCTGAGGCAGGCAGGAGGATTGCCATGAGTTCAAGACCAGCCTGAACTACATAGTGAAATTCTGTCTCAAGTTCCTGGTAGAACTTCATGTATTGTTTTTACTATCCTCAATACAATATTATTATAAAACAAAGAATTGTTTTGGAACAAATTTAATGAACTAGAGGAATTCATAAATGCATGCCACTTAAAAATGACAGTAAAATTAGGTTTTTGACTCATGAACTGTACAATTGGGGGTTAAAATTCACAAAGATCTAAAGGACAGTGAACATAAATTTTTAACAATGCCTTTAAGTTCTTAGCTTCACTGTAGAGACACTAAAATTGAAAACTATAGGTACAGCTCAGTAGTTCATGAAAGATACTATGAAAGTCAAGCCATCCTAAAGAAAAGGCCTTGTGCTTTCACATTCAGTTTCCAAATAATAAAAATTTATATATTTGAGTTTAAATAAAATACTTAATATGAATGTCACTAGGTAACACCCCAAAAATTTAAGTTTTTCTCTCCGTGAACATAGTCTGTCTTGGTTACTTTTCTCTAGTTGTTGACACAAAATACCAGGTACCCAAAGCGAAGGAAGGAAAGGCTTATTTACCTTACAAGCTTTTTGGAGGTTTCAGTCCATACTCTCAGTTGGTTCCAAGCCAGGGTGGCATGGCTGAGGGGCAACCCTTCATGGTGGCCACAAGTGATAAGAGCAAAAGGGCAAAAGAGGGGAAAGAGCACCTCTTTCTCTTACACAGTATGCCAGGACCTGCCTCTGGGCAGATGCAGCAGTCACACTAGACAACGAACCAATCACAAATGCTAGAGTCAGCCATCGCATGAGGCTTTGGGGGGACATTTAAACAAACCACAACACGGTCTTTATTCATGCATTATATGAGCTTTAATTTCTTTCAGTAAAGTTTGTAGTTCTCATACAAGTCTCTCAGTTCATTAAATAAATTTACTTTTAGGAATTGTTATTTCAGAAGCTATTGTAAATGAAATTGCTTTTTTTGATCTTTTTTGTTCATTTCTGGTATATAAGAACACAATTAAGTTTTGTGTGTTGATCTTACATCCTGTGACTATCCTGAATTTGGTTGTCAGTTTTATTAGATTTCTCATAGATTATTTGAGATTTGTATACATAGGATCATGTCAACACCAGAGACAGTTTTACTTTTATAAATAAAGGGTTGGAAACTTCTTTTCCTTGTCAAATTGTTCCGGCTAGAACTTCCAGTTCAGTGTTGAATACAGCAGTGAAAGAAGGTATCTGTAAGCTGACTTGGTCCTGGTCTCGGGGAAACGCTCGAGGTTTGCATCATGGAATATGATTTCAAGTGTGGTTGGTGCACTGACTTTTAAAAGTGAGAATCTCTCTGTGTATTTCCAAAGCAAGACAAGATGTTAAAAAAAAACCTACCCAAATATTTTAAAGAAGGCGATATTAAGATATTTTAATACCTGTAGGTTTTGCTGAAGGAGAATTGAACCATTGATTAACACTTTTAAACATTGCTAAGTATTCTTTTAGTAGTTACTTTGCTTAAAACATGACCTTGACTTCTCAGGATATACATTTAATTACTGTCTTAATTAACCAAGATATGGACCAATAAAAAAGGGGGAAGTGTAGGAAATAAAAGAAATGCTGTGATTATTTGCATTAAACTAATTTCTACTAAATTAAACTCTCAGACTGGATTTTTAAAAATCCAGTAGTATGCAAATCTAAAGAGTATAAATTATAAAAGTCACATCTATAGTGTATTGAAAAATATATAGAAAATATGGGCTACATGCACTAGACAAACAACCAGTTCTGACTGCCACGCTGGGCTTTACGGAATCCCAGGCTCCTCACTGCTGGACCGGAGCCGGGGGGAAGAGGAAGCAGACCACTGGAGGACCAGGACGGGAGGAAGCGCAGGAAGAAACGAGGAGCCGAGGACGCCGCAGCACCCTCGGGAGGTCAGCCTGGCCGGGGTGCAGTCACAGCTGCCCCCTGGTCATCACCTCTGTGGCTCCTGCTGCTGCGAACCCCGGGACCCTCAAATTCCCCAGGTTTCCTGCTTCGCTCAGCGTCCAGAGGCCCGGGAGCACACATCTTGCAGGCTGAGCTTCGGCGTTGGCAGCTTGGGCAACAGAAGCGGGTTAGCGGGAGGAAGGCGCGAGCCCTGTGCTGAACCGGGCGCTCCCAGTCCGTCTCCGGTCGACAGGAGTAACAGATTCAGCTGAGAGGAATCGGGGAGAATGTATGGGAAACAATGCCTGTGAATTTAAAATACGCCCAGAAAGGTGCGAGCAAGTAGAAGCAGTCGCCAGTGTGGAAGGAAAGGGGTAGACCAAATGGATTCTTTAAAATGCTTTAGACTAAAGTGGATTTTTGCATATTTTTATGATGAAGCATTCAGGTATGGCTTGTGTATTTCTAGATATATAAGTTTTAAAATTAAATTTAAGAAGAACTTTCTCCTTTAAGAGTGAGAACTATATGCCCACAGCACTTTTATATTTTTATGGAATAATTGATGAAAACCTTGCTTCAGCAAAATTCAAGGGAGGAGAAATCTTCCTGGGACTGTAGAGATTTCACTGTTGGCTAATCTACTTTTTTTTACCCCTTGAAATGCGTGGGCTTCATCTACCTTCAGAAGCTCCTTCTGTTGAAAACTCTGGATGATTTTTTTCCCCTCTGAAGCCTGCTAGATACTTTGTAGTCAAATAAATTGTCAGAAAAATTGCTGTATCTAGAGATTTTGCTGTAATAAAAATGTGGCCACTGCCTTCTCTGAGTTGTTCACCATTTGGGATTTTCTATAAAATTCATCAAAACTAAAAGTTGCACTATATTTTTTAATTAACCATGCTCTCAATTTAGTTTTACATATGTACAGTGTGTGGGCATGTTTGCATGTGTGTGTGCAAATATGTGTCTGCATGTATGTGTGTGTGTGAGAGAGAAGCGAAAACAGACAAAGACAGACTCACTCAAACTCTGTAAATCCAAAATAACTATTTATGTTCTAAAAGAAACAACTTGGATCTCAAAACTGACTGAAGTTTATACCTTCACTAGTAACACTTAATATTAATCTCACACTACTACTGCAATTAATTGTCTACAACATTCCCTAAGGCAAATGTCACACTGGAGGTCTTTCCCTAGGGACTTATATATTCATTCACCTCATCTGATCATTTATGTATCCCTTTAACAAATCCATTCAGACTCCTCTTTGGCAATTTTAATGCTAGACAATGAGAATTCAGTGCATATCGAATGCAAGACGGAGAAGAGACAGGCAACTAACCAGGTGATTACATAATACAGTATGACTGCTACTAAGGTGTCCAGGAAGACCCGGGCACTTGCCTGGAGGAGAGTCAGTTCCTAGACTGGTGTGAAGATCTGGTAGAGTCACTTGAGTGTGTACATTAAGTCAATTTTCCTCTACTGTAACCAATACTGGAGACAACCAACTTCTATGGAGAAAAGGCTCAGTTTGGTTCAGTTTTGTAGATCCCAGCCTTGGATCAGTTGGTCTCATTGCTTTGGACCTGGAGCGGGCAGCAAGTCATCGCAGGAGACTGTGGCACAGCAAAACTGCTACCCTCTGCCAGTGGAAGGACTAGGGTCCTACTGTCCCCTTCAAGACCACGCCCCATGACATCACTTCCTCCCAGTAGGTCCCAACTCTTGAAGTTTCCTTTACTTTCCAACAGCACCATCTTGGCAGTCAAACCCTTAGCACATGAATGTCGGGGACACTTAAGATTTAGACCATAGCTATTTGTCAAGACAGGAAACCTAACTGAGTCTAAAGGAAGCAAAGCTAAATAATGGATGAATTGATAGGCTGCAGTCTCCTGGACATTCTGGCGCAACAAAGCAGGGTATTTTAGGGATGTCATTGTGTTTAACTGGTAAGAAAGATTGCTTGCCTCATGCATGACTGCAGATTGCTGAGAAAGGATCTGTAGGGGACCCCAGTATCTTCTTGGCTTCTTTCTGGGAACTGTGACCCTAATTCCATTTGTGGAATCATCTCCATTTCCCCTTCCAGAGCCTTCATTTTGCAGAGCATACACATGCATGCGTGTGCACACACACACACACACACACACACAGCATTTGTAAGTGCACAGGACCCTAGACCAACCACAAGCATCCATTCCTTTAGCCACAATAATTGATTATCAGTCAAAACATTTGCCTATGAGCCTATCCATACTACAGCAAAACTTATTCATAAGTTTAATGAAAGAAATGTTCACTTTTTCTGTTAGCCCTGAAATCTGAGAGCATGTTGGGGTTGGAGCTTCAGGTGACCCTTGCTTCCATTTGATGCTCGACACCAAAGCCAGTACGACAGAAGGTAGAGTAAAGAGATGGACAGAAACCAACCCTAATTATGTTTCCTAGGCCCTGAATCCAGTCTTGTAGTTTTATGCGAGCCAATAAATTCCCTTTTTGTCCAAATGAGTTTCATTTGTTTGTTTTGCTTTGTTTTGTTTTTTCTTTCAGTTCTGACCAACAGTCCAGTTGATGCTGTCCCCAAAGAGGAACAAGGAAGCGGAAAAACAAAGACAATAAGCTAATATTTAATAAGTAACTATTCACCACCACTCCCTCGCAAGATTAGGCACTTTAAAAATGGTTTAAATAAAGTGCCAATAATCCAGGAAGCTAAATGAAAAAGTCAGTCTCAGCCCGAAGGCCATCCCAATTCCACATCATGCTCCTTTCCCATCATGCTGTATTACCAGTCTGGGGTGATTCCAGGTGAGCCTTTCCTGAGCTGTGTTTCAAGGAGCACCAATGTCCCGCGACGTGTTCATCAATCTTGTGTGAAGAAAAATTCCTTCTTATAAACTCTTGACTTGTAAGAAAAGTATTAAAACCATTTATGCGATGCACTTATTTTCTGTCTTACGTGGTTGAAGGGATCTGACAAAAGATCACCCATGGCATGAATTTAAAAATGGTTAAAATTAGGCAATAGCTTCAAACTACACAATGTATCAATCTATGGTTTTCATCTGAGGAATTTAGTTTGTTGTTCCAACTTATCTGGGCTATGTTAGTCTACATATTGCCATTGGGAGGTTCATACTGCACATGGCCTCGTAGACAATAAAGAGAAGTTTTGAACAAAATACTGGATCTTGTTTGTCAGCGTTAGCATCTTTAGAACACAGTACCTGACACCTATGACTTAAAGACAGAGAGGCTTAATTTGGCTCCCAGTTTAGTCCGTGGTCCACTGGCTCCAAGGCAGAGGCACCCTGGTGGGAGGCCAGGGCAGAGCAGGGCTGCTTAGCTCACGGTGGCCAGGAAACAGAGCAGGGGACAGTGCCGGAGAGGAAGTAGCAAATCAGGTGCTGTACCAGGAGTCACAGCTCCAGGACCCACCCGGACACACTCAGAGGTGAGTTTAAAAAGAGACTCATGTGCCAATCAGATTGGCACAGTTAAGCTTTAACCACCACAGTTCTCAAAGAAAACAACAAAGAAAATTGTAATGATTCTAAGTGAATATGATTAATGATGACTGTGAATTCCCAAACACAATTAAGGGTTGAACTGTTCATGACCAAATAATTGAATTAAATTTTGAGGAAAAAGGTATATATGAAACATTAAAATATTAAGTTGGTATTACTCTTTTCACTAAAATTTACTTTTATAAATTAGAATTTTGTAATATCCTGAAATTAAAGCCAAATATTGGAATGTATTTGATGTGCTTAAAATGATGACCTGACTCAGAAACATTGTTCTTTTTATAAAAATGCATAAAAAGACAAAGAAACACTCTCTTCATACCAAGGAAGGGTAATTTTACATTATGTAGTGAAAATAAATAATAATTATAGTCTATGTAGATATTTTAATTCTTTTTGTTCTTAATTTTTAAAATTGATTTAATTTCTTTAAAGGTACCTGTGTTCAATTACCAAATTTTACAGGCATCAATAAATTCCTTTCAGAAATCATTTCATCTGAGATCACTTTCATCATCCTTCATGGCATAAGACTTGTTTCTTGTGTCTATTAGTTTTGCATGTGGAAGAAATCGTGCATGATTTTTCTAGTTCTGCGTGTGTAAGGAGGCTGCAGGAGGCCTCCTGTTCTTCTGTCCCATTTCTAGATGCTCAGTTGTCTGGCCCTGCACAAAGAAACTCGGGAGTGTCTTCCAATGTTGATGACCTGGGTGTCATCTTCATAGGTTTGAGTGGAAGGAGGTGGACAAAAATGTTGGTTTCTGAAATTTCTGTGCAGTGGTTCGGCTGATCTCAAGGGACAGAGGCTGAGAGGGCCAGGTTCATGCACCCGCAAGCCAGGGACCTGCCTTTAGATCAGCATTGTTCTACCACTGCCTTGAGACACTGAGTCACTTTTTTATGTAAGGCCTGGTGGTTTGAAGTTGCAATGGGCTCTGTAGACTATGTCACTGATTCTGTTCCTGAAAGCCGAGCACAGATAGTAAATAAAGTGAAAAAATATAAGTCTTGAGACTTACATTCTAGTAGGAGTGAGAGCAGAAAATGAACATGACAAAGTAGAAAATACCTTCTGATTGGATCCTACCTGACCCAACATGGCGGGATCCAGTGAGCCTACCAGTGCACGGGCTGAGAATCAGCCACCCCACCACCACCCCGAAAGCAATCTGCTGGTTCAGAGGACTGGCTAAGTTGATAGCAACTAAGGTATAAAAAGCAACTAAATGCTTTTATTGTTTGATTGATTTTGTAGGCCTGGGGCCAGCAGTCTGAGCATCTCTTGTGAGGATGACAGTATGCAATGTAGCAAATATGGGGAATGCCCTTCTATCTTGTCTTTGAGGCCCAATATTGTTTTGTTTTGCTTTGTTCTGATTGTTTTGCCTTATTCAATATTCTGTTTTGACTGGTTTTATTCTGTTTTGTTTTTGGTGTGATTTTGCTATACCTGATGAAATGTGAAGACAACAAGATATACTACAGTAGCTATTGTTTTCCTAGTATCCTGCTTTGAAGTTCTATACCAGTTCTACTGCTTTGTTGTGATTGACTTAGCTCTATTATGTTTGTTGGATTTTGCTATCTTTAAAATAAAAGTTAAAAAAACAAAATAGAAAATAATTGACTGAACAAAACATTCTGGGAGAAAAATTAGAAATGGGAGAGAGAGGTAGACAAATATATGAACATGTGTGTGGAATTTAGAATTTTAGACAGTGTATTAGTCAGTTGTACATTATCATAATGAAATACCTGATACAACTAACTTTATAAAGAGAAAAGGTTAATGAGGTTCATGGTTCTGGAGATACAAGGACACACTAGCAACCTCAGCTCAGTTCTGCTGAAGCTCTCTCAGTTACAGTCAATAGTGATGGAAGCACTTGCATGTGAAAGAGCTTGTAACACTTGTAACTGGAAGGCAGAGAGAGTAACCTCCTACACTTTCGTCCAAGGACATGACCCCAGGATATTAGCACTACCCTGAGGACCAGAACTTTGACCTCAGTGGATACTAGTACATTTGGACCACACTCACACCAGAGGGGTGACCAGGGAGACTTCACTGAGAATGTGACACTTGAATAGACCTTTGGAGAGTACAGAAGTAGCCAGACTGAGATGTGGTAGTCTTCCAGGCACAGCACCATCTTGTGCAGAAGCCCTGGGGCAGAATGTACCTCACAGGGTGAGAGGACCTAGGTAGCCAGAAAAGATCCATTGGGGGTGAGCAGTTGCTGAAGGTGAGGCCAGAAACGGTGATGGAGGATTTTGCTTTATTCTAGGTAAGAAGCTACTGGATGGTTTAGTTGAAGGATGATGCATTCAGAAAGGGTCACAGTGTAGAGAACACACCAAGGGAGCAGAATTTCCTGGAAGGAAGAAGCAGAGGGAGCAGCTCAGTGGAGACCATGAAGGTGTTCACTCCTCAGGGCTCAGGGGTAGCCCCTGGACACTGTTGGGCCCTCCCATTAACTCAGGGCTCTTTGTATTCTTTCTTGTATACAACCACAATGTCTTTCTCGTGCTGCAGCTAGGGGTCCTTCTAGTCTGTGGCCAGAGAGCAGGTGAGCCCTATCAGGGATAGGCATCAGCTGTCTAGCATCTGAAATGGAAGTAATGAAGAACTGGTATACGTGCAAGACCCAGGGAGAGCTGTCAACAGACCTGTGAAGGACAAAATACCAGCAAGAAGACTGAGCAGTCATTTCTAGAACATATAAAGAACTCAAAAAATTAGGACCCCTCCCAAATAAATGACCCAGTCAAAAAGTGGGCCAGCGAAATGGACAGACACTTCTCAGAAGAAGTACCAATGGCCAATAAATAGATGAAGAAATGCTCAACATCATTGGCCATTAGAGAAATGCAAATTAAAAACACACTGAGATTTTATCTTATCCCTGAAAGAGTGCCCATCATCAAGAGATCAAATACTAACAAGTGCTGGCGAGGCTGTGGGGAAAAGGAACCCTTCTGCTTTGTTGATGGGAGTGTAAACAAATGTAACTAGATTAGCGTCCTCCTAAAACTAGAAATTTCATTCTACCTAGCTGGTCCCTTTCTGAGTATCCTCCCCCCAAATAGTTAAAGACATCATATTACAGTGATACACACATACCCATGTTTTTAGCAGCAAAGTTTATAATGGCTAAATCTTGGGAGAAGCCTGTTGTCCATCAACAGATGAAGGGTGCAGCAAGTACCGTACTGATACGCGATGGAGCACTGCTCCGCCACAAAGAGGAGTAAACTGGAGTCGTTTCTAAGAAAGTGGATGCACTTTGAGACCATAACTTTAAGTGAAAAAAATCAGACACACAAGCTTAAATATTGCATGGGTTTTTAATATGAGAAACTCAATTTATGAATAAAGAACAAAATAAAAGAGAGATAATAGGAAGCAGGAAGATGGATTTTTCTCAAGTAAGAAGGAGATCAAGAGATGGGGGAAGGGGATTAAAAAATTGAGATGTGTTGTGTACATCCATCTACTCCTTACGAGGAAGTCATTATGTACTGCAAACACACGCTATTAAAGATTTTTTTAAAAAGACAAAGGCCCCACCACTCAATTCTCTGGAAGTCCAACAGTCATCTGGAAAAATAGATTCCAAGGAAGAAGAGCAAGAAAATGATTGGCATGCTGAGTGAACGGGAGTTTTGCCAAGGGAAAGGGGGTGCCTGTGGGAAGTAGTGAAAGGCTGTAGGTGCATGCTGGTGGCTCCTGTCCTGTGGAAGATGCACCTCACCTGTAGGAGGGACCCTGGCAGGACATGTGCATACACAAGCCCACCAGTGGGTTGGGATAGGCAGGTGGACCCTGTCTCTGCCTCATTCTAGCCCTGCTCAGCCATCTCCTTGCTCAGTTTCTTTGTTGGTCTGAGACAGGTTTTCCTGTATATTTTATCAAGCCTGGGGACCCAGTCATGGGCATGATACCTCAGTTAGCACTGCTCACTGAGAGAATCTGAGTGACCTGATTTGGATCAAATGATCAACTCTGATTCAGGATTTTTTGGATATTGGAATTGTGACCTGTATAGCGATCTGAGAGATAAAAGTAAGATGTTTATTCAACAAATAAAGATTCTTTAGTTTACTACTTAGGCATCTTATGCATTGTGTAACATCAGCCACACTAAAGAGATTTTGGAGCCTATTTCAAAATTTGGAATTATGTACATGTGGAGAGCCGGCACCCGGCCACCACCCAAAGATGGCGCCTGCTTCCTGCTGCAGCTGATAAACATGCGGCTGCTATCCTGCCAAATATGCCCTTATTAGGTAGACGGCGGGAATGGAGATGTCACCTGACGGGATGGACCAATGAGATTATGCCCAGTAGCTCTATAGAGTATATAAGACATTGCTGCCCCTTGCT